>JBCEWB010079886.1:0-12897 GCA_039654565.1 Peronia peronii | reverse complement strand
ACACTAATAGGTTTTTTTTTTTTTAAGTTTTTACATTTGAACTGCAGTTTGGGCCACACCCCCCCCCCCCCCCCCACATTGAAAATGCAGTAAAGAAATGAGCTATGGAATGGGAAAGGGAATCGATGTTGTTATGTAGATCTAGACAGACACAGGCAGTATATGGAAAATGTTGAATGTTTACAGCTAGAAGAGACAGAATTTAAAATATTAATTTAAAAACAGAAAAAGACTGACTTTCTGCTCTTGTGTCAGCAGTTTGTCTATCTTGGATCTGAAGTACGTCATCCTGATGTCGTCCACATAGTTGAGAATGATGTCCACCGTCAACTGCTCAAGTTCTGTTTTGCCCATCAGATCTGGACAGAAAAATCAGCATAACTTTAGCACCTTCTCAATAAATTTACACATGCGCCAAAAACATTTATACACTACCTCTTTCCTCTGCGATTCTTGTTCACTGCTGTAGCGGATTGATGATCTTTTTGTTCCTGAGAGTCCACCCTGGTTTGTTTGTTTTTAAAACTCCTCTCCCGAATATGCTCTTAACCTCTTGTTTTTTTTAATCCAACTTAAGATTTATTTAATTCAGGAAGAAAACAAGACCGTATCATGAATTTTTTTTTCTTTTAGATTGATCTTCCTTCTCAACAAAAGTGTCTGGCTATCATCAGAAAATAATGTTGCATTCTCTTTCATTTCTCTCTTCCACTCTCTCTCGTCCATCCTTCCTTGTCTTTTTCTTTCGCCCTAACGAAACCGTCCCCGCCCCCGCCCTCAGTAATGGATGTCCTTGCTATTCTATTCAATAGCCTTGAAGTCCGAGAGATAAAATGGGAAGCGAGAAAGAATTTGCTGGCTTGTCTGACACTAACAGAGAAATGAATCGAAACTTTTCTAAAGGAGAATAACTGGCATATCTTGTGGAGTAAAGAGCAGGCTGTTTTTTTTTTTTTCCTCATTTCCGTGCGTTTTTTTTTTTTTCAGCCTTACTGCATATTCAGTATTTCTTACACATGCACTACATGCTTGGCCTGGATTTTCGTATTGCAGCCCAATACATTTGGAGGGTGAACTTAGAACATTTTACCTTATCATTTTTACTTTTTGTTTCAATCTCTCTCAAATTGAAAGAACAAAAGGAAAAGTGCAAAAGCATATGAAACGCACATTCCCTAAAATAAACCTCTTTTTTCTCATAGAGAGGAGGATTATTGAATCATTTTTTTTTTGCTATCTAGACAGCGATAAACGAAGTAAAAATGAGACAAGGGGATGATTACAGAATCCAATGAATATCTTACTATATTTTCGAGCAATAAACCTGGTCAGCGGCAAACTCTCCCCAAACAGTTGGCCATCTATCTCCAAGAACGGCAGGGTCCCCTCGGGCGAACCTTGAGAGACATAAAGAGAACAGAATATTAACATTGTTGACCGTAGAGTCCATGGAAAGATTTGATTGGTTTTTGTTCTTTACTCCTTACATCTTCTAACTCGTTACTGCTGTGCCCAAAATGCAGCTCGTGGCGCCCTTGAACATGAGAGCTATCAGGTAATGCCGTTAGGAAAATATAGGCCAATATTTGACATGCTGACAATTAATTCAATACAATCATAATGTCATCCACCCATCGAATAACTTGTGTTATGTAATTTTTTTTCAATATTTCTCGTAGTGGGGAAGTAATAGGCATGTTCCATCGACATTAATTTTTTACTATGAGACACAGGAAAGGATTAAAAAAAAAAAAAAAAGGCATCAAACTATAAAATCAAATTTTTCAATAGTGGTTAAATTTTAAATTTATTAGTTTTAAAAACAGAGGGGGAGAAAAATTGCTGTGTATATTAGGAAAGAAAGTACATTGAAAACGACCAGCTAACCAAAGCCACTGTCAGATTTACTTTGCTTCAGATTCGGCCAGTCAGCGAACTCGACTCTCTGATCCGTGAACTCCACTCCAGCCGCGTGCAACATGAGGCGGATAAGTTCACCCCGACCTCGGAAATTGAAGTAGTACAAGGTTATCTTGTGGTCCATGGTGTCCGGCTGGAGAGTTGGCGTACAGTGAAGGAGAACAGAGAAGAAGAATAAATATTTCTAGAACAGGGAGGCTTGAAGATGAAAGGAATAGCAGTATGTCTATAGCTCATAGAAATACGGAAAGTAATGGGTGGAGCAAACTTGACTCACATCCAGAGAAAGAGCGAGGTAATGTTTCCTTCAAGGGATCTTTATCACAAGCAACTTCTGTTACAAGAAAATAAAGATTGCAGGACAGTCAAGATATTTGACAGCTAAAGGTGATAATGAGATAACCTCGGCCTACGTAGTGAGAAGAGGAAGAAGAAGAGGAGGAGGAAGAAGAAGAGGAGGAAGAGGGAGTGAGGAAGGAAGAAAGAAAGAAGGAAGGAAGATGCAGCAGCTTTCTTGAGCTCTGGGAGGGGGAAGGGAAAGTAAGTGTCAACGATGAATAAGTAGGAGGCTGAACTGACTGAAAAAACGTTTTCCTTCATTCGAGAAAACAGGGGCGAATATTAACATTTATTTCTTAGAAATGTTCCTAAAACAGCCGAACACACGGACTGGGGGTTGGCAATAGCTGTCCAATGTGCAGGTCTAACCTTTTTAACTTGGAAAGATTCTGGCACAATAAAAACACATTTATTTTTTAACAATTTTTCTTATATAAATGATCCCTTTTATTCTGTTAATACAGATAATGACCATGGCTGATGATATGTGGTGATTCTCAATAGGCTTACAGTGGAATATCGATCTTAGTCTCCCTATTTGTCTCCTCGTAATTTGCGTTAATTAACTTTCAACCATTAGCAAAGCACAACTTCTTACAGAACGAGTCATGCACTGAAGTTAATGAGCAGAACAGGACACCATGTTGAAAAAAAGGCAATGGTTCCTTGACATTTATTTGTTCTTAGGAACTAAAAGCAGATGGAAGTGGTGAAATGGACTGGAAAAAGAGATGAAATACGGTAATCTATTCACAACTTACCTGATCACAGATTTACTGACGAGACTCAAAGCACGAAAAGAATGCTGTTTCACATCAATCTCAACATTTGGCTCCCGTCAGTCTTCTCTCTATCTCTAACTCAACAGTTTGCAAGTATCACGAAATCTCAAACAGCCGACACTTGGTTGAACACAGCAGAACATGTATCCACACACCCATCAGCACTCAAAAATGTACCTATAGTGTCATGCTCTGAATACTTTTGAGCTGTTGAATGTTTATCAAAGCACTTCTGTCTTGCTGCAGCAAAGAATGAATGGGTTGTGTGTTCAAGGGCTGTGTCGTGAGGAATGTCCTCTTTTCCTGCCTTTGCAGTTTGTTGGTTTTGACAAATGCCCTGTTTGCTGTTTGCACTTTGAAAAGCTTTGTCAAATGTGTTCTTGTTTTCTTCATTCATTGGCTCACAAGTTCGTCTGTTTGATATATTTTTCTTTCTTTCGATATTTCCTTCTTTTGATCTTTCTTCCTCCCTTCTTTTTCTCCTCCCTCCTTCCTTTCTCCATGTCATTCGTTCATTCATCTTTCAATTACTCATTCTTGACATTCATTTTGCCTTCTGTCATTAGTTCCTTCATCCACCCATTGACCCTGCGTTTGTTACCGTATATTTTGTAGAGATTTCCTCCATGCTTTGTAATTTGTGTGGGTGTTTCTTGCCTGTGGTTTCTTCTCTATTTATTTTGTTAGTAAGGACTATGCGCTCCAGGCACTCACACTGCCTAGCGTCTGTTATAGCAAATGTGAGTCATTTTCTTTTGCTTTCAGTTTGTACAGAACATTTGGTCAGATTTTATTAAAACCAAACGTTTTGGGTTTTGCATCTTCCAAAGTAATGATTTGTATAAGAAGATACCCCTGTAATCTTCCAGCTCCCCCTCCCCCCCCTCCTCTATTATTTCTTTGGAGTTATTCATTTCAATAACCTTAATGGTCTAATCATGTACTGTTAATAACTATAAATTACTTATACTACAGTTACATCAAATCCGGTCTGTTTTCATTTTCTTTTAATCTCTAGTTACATTTCTTATTACTGGTTAGTTGTTTCGGTGACTTTTCGGGTCAATAATGTAGATAAGAGCTATGGAGTTGAACAACATCAAACTGTGCAGCTGTAACTATTAAATTCTTTTGTGGCTGTTTCTGTTAAATGATTGTTTCGTTCCTCCAACTTTACCTCTTACTTGAAGAAGAGCAAGTGTTTATGCCATCTAAAATCCGTTTTGGCACGACGAAAAAAGAAACAAAGAAATTTTAAAAATCAGTTCTCAGGGATTACATATTATTTTTCTCCCTTAACTTCTTGGATTCCGCACTCTACTCTTATTTTATGGCTGCATCTTTGTTTGTATAATTGTTGATGTGTGTCATCGCTTTAGTCACCCTTTCCCTCTTGCTTACTGGCTTTCTTTTTCAGTCTTTTAATGTTTTTTTTCTCGGGTTTCTCTCTTGGGGAGAAAGAAACAAAGAAAGAGAGAGAGAGAAAGAGAAAAATGAGCGAGGAAGTGAAAGAAATTTGAGAGAGAATTAGAAAAAGTTCAAAGAGAGAGAGAGAGGGAAAATCGAAAGAAAGAAAATTA
Organism: Peronia peronii; assembly: GCA_039654565.1. Taxonomy (NCBI): domain Eukaryota; kingdom Metazoa; phylum Mollusca; class Gastropoda; order Systellommatophora; family Onchidiidae; genus Peronia; species Peronia peronii. The sequence goes on along the minus strand of JBCEWB010079886.1, from coordinate 8,276 downwards.
AGAGAAAGAGAGAGAGAGAGTCAGAGAGAGCGAGAGAGAGGGAAAGAGAGAAGTGATCAAGAGCAAGAAAGAAATTTGACTGAGAATGAGAGAAAGTTGAAACAGAGGGAAAGAGACAATTGAGAAAGAAAAAGAGGAAAATTAAGAGAGAGAGAGAGAGAGAGAGAGAGAGAGAGAGAGAGAGAGGGGGGGATAGAGGTTGAACAGAATAACAAGATGTCTAGACAGGCGAGAGGATATAATAGTATAGTGGGGATGAAATGACACAGTTCCAGAAGGATTAGATGGAGGGGAGAAAAAAAAGGAGGGGGGGAGGGAGGGAGGGAGGGAGGGAGGGAGGGAGGGAGGGAAACAGTAGAGGTGAGGGCGTGGTAGGAAAGAAAATGTCTAGGAGTTAAAAGACAAGAGCTGATGATGTATAGATAGAGTGTGCCAATTAGTGCTGGAAATGTAGAGAGACAATAGCTGGTAATAATGAGGTAGAATAGCTTGTAATTACAGACTGACAACAGAGAATAATAGCTTGAAATATACAGAGTGACAACAGCAGGCAATATTTCGAGAGTGACAATAGCTAATTGTTCGAGAGTGACAATAGCTGATATGATTAAAAAAAAACAGAAAGTGACACCAGCTGTTAAGAGTGACAATAGCTGGTAATGTATAGAAAGTAACAACAGCTGGTAATATATACATGTCTACAGATCTGGAGAGTGACAATAGTTCGTATTCAACTAAGCAAAAACCTGGAAATCCCAGATGGAGTGTTTGTACCCTTCTGCTAAAAATAGAACACTCACTGATGTTTGTTACCCGCCCCACCACGAGATCTGAGAACCATTGCCACCGGCCCCGTGCATTTTTATATGTTTTTCTATGTTCTATGTCAATGACAGTGAACAGTTTGGAGTGTTTGTACCCCCCTACTAAAATTAGATGAGGATTTCAGCCGTTCGCTTAGTCGGAACAAATCTATTGCAGATTATGTATAGAAAGTGATATAGAGATGGAGAGAGAGATCCTGAAAGATTCTGATTTGACCTTTGAAAGCCATTTTGTGCCAATGTAATCTTCATGAAAAGTCAGTCCACATGATCAAGTTAACTTTCATACAAGAACATCTGGATTCCATACATTGACAAAATTTTTCTTTAAAGGCATTTTATCTTTACTCTCTGCTTATATGCCAATTACTAGGAAGCTTATAAAAAACCCCAGATATTCAACTGCAATTTTTTTCATAGCAGAGTCAATGTTATATAGATAACTAGGCTTTCATGAGTTGAGTTATGCCCTTTTTCATGCATGCATACATGCATGCACACACACACAGGGCAAGGCATGCACACACACATGCATACACACATACATACACACTAGAACATGAGTTTATTTTTTTCTTTACTTTTATTGAAAATATAAATGTTGTGACAATACACCAGGAATGACCTACATTTGTACTGAAATGGTATCATGACTTTCTCCCTTTTGCATATATGCACATATAGAAATAAAGCACACAATCTTTACAATATGTTCTGCAAACTGTATGCAGCAAGAGAAAATCTTAAATGCAAAACAAAATGTTGTTTTTCATTTTTGGAATTCTAATCATAACCATGAAATAGTTCAAATATATTTTCCAAGTTTTGCGCTAGTTCATTTGATCTGACAAAAGCAAAATTTAAAAGATTTACTGAGGGAAGAGGTTATACTGTTGTTGTGAAATATCTGCAAAAAAACAACCCATAACCCATAGAACTTTGATATCCTTGAACAACATTAAACCTCATTTGCAACTCTTTATTTCATTTATTCCCTGAAAAAAGTGAGGACACAAATAATCTTGTTATTTTTACTCATCCCCTTAGATGTGATTAATGGAATTGTGAACCTGTAGCAAAATACAGAACAAACCATATGTTTACATCTGTATTCCCTTGACAACATGAAAGTATGGATTTCCATGACCCCATATGTAAAACATGTTAGGTTATAACACTTTATGGTGCTGACGAGGAGCAGTCTACTACGCTGAATTCCAGTGCAAAAGTGTGACAAGCAAATCTTTGGCCAGACCAGCTCTTTTAGATTTTTAAAGTTAAGAACTGAGAGAAACTCTTGTAAGACTGTGGGTCTCCTCCGCTCATTATCTCATGCGTGCTGTTGACCATAAAATTTCTAATCTTATCCATCTATTAAGAATGTAACACTTTGCTAACCAAAGATCTGAAAGAACATGTATAGGGTGGACTTCAGAAATTTGCAGGTACATTTATATTTGTTAAAAAATGGTGACTGTTTTTGGTTTTAATGATAAATCGTGGACATTTTGCTACAGATTTTAAAAAAAAATGTCATTCATGAAATTAATGTCTTGCGCCCAAGGCAAATGAGCCGGAAGTCGCACTAGGCAATCTCGAGTTACCGTCTTTTTTACCTATTTTCCCACTCAGATACTAAAAATTTATACCAAATTTTTTTTTTTTTTCATTTTAAAGGTTAAATTTTGTTTTATGAAAAAAACAAAGAAATGAATTTGATCCTTGAGTCAGAAATTCAAGCTGTAGCTGAAATCACCTGGCGCGACTTCCGACTCATTTGCCCTGGGCGGAAGACTTATACATATACATTATCTATATCTTTTAAATGACTTTCTGTGTTTCAAGCTGAACTGAGATGAACAATTAGCATTTTCCTTATCTTCTGGAGCTCCTCCACTAGACGTGTACAGAAGCTGTGATGAGTCTGTGTGTCCAAGTATTTCATGGTAGCAACAAAAGCAGCACTGACCTGGCTCTGTTTGCATTTCTATGACACCATTATAATACCTGACAAAAGAGGAACATAAAGCCTCCGATTCCAAAGGAAATCTGTTTCAACTATTCAAGTTTATATTTTGAAGAGATCAGACATCAAAACAAAACAAAATACAATTTGACTTCATATAACTGCCAGTTATGCCCCTTGTTTAAGTAACTCTTTGATCTGAACAACTTAATTTCATCATAACAGATCGAACTGTAAGCTTTGCAATGTGATATATAGGACAAAATGTCAACTGCCACCATTTCCAGTGAAACTGATTCATTTTCATCTATCCAGTTCATGTTCAGATGATTTAATTCTCATTTGTATGAAAGAACAAATCAATGTTCAACCTCATTGCAAATGATGCGCTTTGAATAAACTGATGCCATTAAGGCCACAAAATACTGTCTTAAATAAAAGTGGAATTGTAATTGTGTTCAACATATTAGTTTTCTTATATAAATAAGAGATAAATGGAAAGGAATATCTCAGAGAATAGAATACAGTATAAACAATATACACTAAAACTAATAACAATGTACATTGTTTGTAATCATCCAATGATGAACACTAAAGAACAAGGACGTAATACATAGCATATACCACAACATTTTAGAGTAAATGACTATGGAAAATGTTCTGTCGTCAAGAGTGCTCTTTCCACTCTTGGGAAACACAAGAAAAGGAATAGATTGGAGAACAGAATGCAGCAAATATCAAAGATGTGCTAGATCTAGATATTATAGCAATGCACAATGTACTCATCAAAAGAATGCTTAAGAACGGGGAGTGTCATGTCACATAAGAATACATTCAGGACATTGATCTCAGGAAATGTTTTCTGTCCTCATGAGTCCACTTTCGGCTTTTGACAGACAAGGACTGGACAGTGGGCATGATGGAGGACGTAGCCTGAGACTGAGCCAAGCAGGGTCCTCTTCAGGGTACTCAGCCCACGGGAACCAGTCACAATATAACTGGCGTTCTCCTCCTTGGCTGCCTTGATGATAGCTGGGCCTGCATCTCCTGTCAGCCGCACCAGCCTGGCATTCACCTGATGGATTTAGCAAAGAGAACGCAGAGTTTACAATAATAGGAAACAGCAAAAAGAATCTGACAACAATTCAAACAAATTATCACTGCAGAACAAAAATTCGACTAACTTCAACATGAAATTGTTGTAACTGTAATTCTGGGGTGAGGAGGACGACTGAACAACAATTTTACGTTTAACAAAAATAAAGAATCCTGTCTCTACTTTTGAAAAAAAGAAAGAAAAAAAAAACAAAAACAATTTCAGCAAATAAGAGGAAGAATTTACAATAATTCTAGCATAGAAGACTAAAGTTCACCTCTGATAGAAAGGTCAGAAAAAAAGTGGTGAAAAGTGGTAGTTTCTTTTTTTTTTCTCAAAGCGTCACAAGGAAAGTCAGGATCTCAGGATTGTTTAATTTGATGACACATCGTTTCTCCTGAGGAAGTAACAGTTTCTGCAGAAAGGAAATATATATAAAGTGTACAAATGTGTTTGGAAAGGAATTTCCTCACAAATCATCCACAGTTAGATCTTTGACTGGAACATAAGTGGCCGGAGAAAGAGTGAGCCATGGAGGATGAACACATATCTGTTACACTGTGAGGTCTGAGAGAGAGAGTGAATAGAAGGCAAACAAAGGTTTGGTATAATACAGAGGATCCATCTCCAGACTTACATGTGGTTCATGATAGTACAGCCCACAGTAAAAGAAAAGAATGAGAAAAAGCCTGTGCATATGAGAAAGAAAGAGGAAAAACAAATAAGACAGCATGATGATCCCCAGCAAATACACTATTCAACAAACCACACAGTGGAGGAGAAAAATTAAACTGAAAGAAAAAGAGAAGAGTATATGGAAGGAGGAATAAAAACAGAAAGAGTATGAAAGGGAGAGAGAGAGAGAGAGAGAGAGAGAGTCCCTATCTGGAAAACTAAAAGGTCATGCTTCCAATTCCAACAGCCTCCCATACCTCAGGCCAGTTGGCCAGTTTAGCTTTGATCTGTTGAAGAATAGTGGCAATGTCCCCCTCACACTGTTCTACAAGTCTAGTGATCATCTGAGGATCTGTCGATGACACAGCTGGGAAAACAAGAAATCATAATAAGTATATACAAATAAGCTTATTTGTATGAGGAATGGAAACCATAATTCAAACAACAGAAACAATCATATAAACATTGGAAACATTTTTAGGCAAACAATACAAATCATAAAATGGACAATGGAAACCACACAGTATTTATACTGATATATTTTCAACATTTGTTGATCTGTTCATTTGATTGACACACTGTACCCTAGGCTCTTGGAGAGCAAACTATTCCAGGAACTGAGGGATTCCATGGCAAGAATATTCTACTCTCTCTAAGTGTTTGAAAAACAAATAACAAAGACCCTGCCATGTGATTTGACATCATTTCAAAGTAGGCTTAACTCTTGTTCATTGAAAGGACAGAACTCTTTCGTCAGTTTGTCAGTTAGAGCCCCTATACTTTTGACAAAAATGTATAAAAGTTAGAAATTGATCAGCATCAACGAACTAGCATGCATTACACTCATTGTACGATTCACAAGTGTGCATTCCTTATTCATAATACATTAATAGCAAGAAAATCTCTCAGAAGAAAAGCTGTAAAATCACAATATATGTGGTACAAATATTGGTTCAGTGTGACGCATGTGGTAACTTTGTTCATCCTTTCTTCTACGGACATTCAAGACAAATTCCTTTTGCTATTGAACGTTCGGTACAAACCAGTCTGTGGCATTTTACCACACCTTGCACTTCTACTCTTTCTGGCTCTTTCCTTTCTTGGTCAGTTGTCACTGTGGCCAGAGGTATAGTAAATCCGCAAAGTTCTGCACTCATGAGAACTGTTTTTTGGCCAGCCCTCAGATTACAGGCATCTCTGTATGTGTGGGACACTCAGCCATTTGGATATCTCTTCCAGAAACAACTTTCTTCTCTCTCTCCTGGTCTGATTCCCCAGTGTTGGATTCTGTCGACTCCAGGCAGCAAGGGCTGTAAGTCCAGCAATGTCCAACAGATTGAAGAAGTAGCAGAGTGGTCATGTGACAGTTTGGCGTTGACTCATGTAGGAGTTGACAGATTGATCAAAACTGTGGACATCTTTTAATTTATTGTAATACAGATTCAGGGAGAAGGGATGGGGGAAAGGGAAGGGGGTAGAAGGGCATGAAGGAAGAAGAGGAGGGACATGTAAAACCAAGGTGGATCAATCGAAAATGGGAAGAAAGCAAATAGGTCGTCCAATGGATTCCTTTCCATTTTTGGAGAGAGACATTTTGTTGGTTGGTTGGTTGGTTATCCAGCATCGATTCTGTAGTCGCTTTGCTGCCTGCACTGGTGTCCTTGCCATACTGCTCTGTCTCTGTTTTGTTTGTTTGTCCATTCTCTGATTTGTCCATATAATTTGCCCTTGGTCTGCCTCTTGCTATGTTTTCCTCAAGCTTTCCTTGGATGACATCCTTCATCAGTGAACATGATTTCGACAGACAAGCCCCAGCAACATAAGGTTCTTCTCTACAATGAGTTGTAACAGCTTTCAGTTCTTTCAGGATTCTTTCATTAATACTTTTCTCCTTCCAGCTGATTCTTCGATAACACCACGCTTCTGCCAACATTATTTTTTTCGTCTCGCTTTCTCTTTGAGTGTCCATCGTTCAGCATCGTAGATCATGATTATCCATACAAGACATTTCATTATCTGATTTTGAGACTAATTTTGATTGACTTGTTTTCCCAAATATTAATAAGATCTTTCTCTTCTTGGTCTGTCCCATTCTGCCTTTGATTCAACTAAATAATGTGCATTTTAACAGTTTTTTACTTGCCATAAAACTGAAATATCCACATAAATATTCGATGTGTCCCAGAAATGTAATTATCTCTGCTAGTGGCTTATAAAAGTGTATTAAAAAGGCCATGGGCAAGAAGTTTATGGTTTGCGCGCGCGTGCGCACACACTCACACTCACACACACACACACACACATACACACACAATGGAGAAGAGAGTAAGGGTTAAGCATGAGTGAATTGTCAAGGCAAATTTGACTCAATGCCTCTGCAATAATCACCAGGACAACAAAACAAATACGTGGTACAGAAATGGTTCGAGGAAAAGACAATGAAACTTACGAGTCTTGATCATATGTTTGTAGTCAGGGCAGTGGACGATAATTATATTTATATCTGGTTTGTGCATGAACTTCATGTACCCTGGAACAGAAAGACATGAACAGTTTATTTTCAGGCTGACACATTCACAGTCCATGTGCTGGACTTTCAATTTCAGCCAATCCATCATGCATTATTGCCCAATGTCATTGATCCTTTCACTGGGGCAACTATAGGGTGCAAGCAGATTCTAAACAATTGATCGATTCTAGTCTTTATTATAAGATGGGATTTTTAAAATGAAGACAGTTTTGCTTGAAATAACATATTTTGTATCTTTGACTGACCCCCTCATAAATTATGATCAAATGACTTCACTCTCTGCTCCGGCCAACAGATCATTCAAGCTATATCTTAATTACCTAAACAAGCAAGCAATCAGCACCACCAACCAGCCAAAAAAAAAAAAATCAAATATTAAGAAACCAACCCAATCCAACTCAACCCAATCTACTCCACTCCACCCTGCTCCCATCCCACCCCACCCACAAATCCCAGCCCCAACACCAAACCAACCTAACCCCAACCCTAACCCTCAACAAACTAAATCAACTCAAACTGTCAACTGGCCACTCAATGGACAGACCAGCCAGCCATCCAATCAACAAATGGAAACTTTACACAAAACTGCAATCAATGATCATAACTCCAACTACCTGGACGAAGTGGAACACATCTCTTCCCCCCCCCCCCCCCTCTCTCTCTCTCTCTCTCTTTGTACTTGATCAATACAACCCGACATCTTTAGTCTTCATTTGTGTCTCCCTCCCCCCTCCCCTCCCTTCCCCATTCCTATCCCCTCCCCCTTCACTTCTGATCCTTCCATCAGCCATGAGACCCAGCCGTTATTGTCTTTGGGACAGTTAACTTCTGCAGGAAAAGTGTCCCAACAGGTGCCACCCAAGATTCTACCAAAGAAATCTGGGAGTTTTACAATTTGACCTCAACAGATGAGGAATCGCAGCCTGTGAGAACCTGGATTGCTGGTAGGTTGAGCCACAAGTTTGAGACGTCACTTCCCCCGTAGGGTCAGACAAAGAGACAAGATCCGAGACAAAAACTCTACAAACCTCAAACCTTATTCTTTCCAGATGAAAGAAGGCCAACGACCATTGTAATCACAATACTGGGTGGACCAATCTATTTCTCTGTGCTTGCTTTGATTTAAATATCTGATCTTAAATGATAAAAAGACAAAGGGGGGGGGGGGGGGGGAGGAAAAAACGT
>JBCEWB010079875.1:0-12898 GCA_039654565.1 Peronia peronii | reverse complement strand
GACTATTTTAATTCTGATCAGATATCATAGTTACTATTATGGTATATAAAATCCATCTAAAGAGAAAGTAAACTTGGATCACAGTCACAAAATGCAAGCGTCTCAGATCGGCTTCAAGTTCAGCTCCGTCTAAATATAGATCTATGAGGCCGTCACTCTAATTTGTATTTGCCCACTAACACCAGATCTAGACTTTGTTTTTCCTGTGAGACTGGTCGGCAAACGTGATAGGAAACATGGTCACTCTGTCACAAACAATGTAGAGTACAGTGATTTTTTAATTTTTTTTTTAGTTTGAATTTGGAGACGGACAACAAGCCAGTCCCGGGTACTTTAGCCGGAGTAGAGACCCAAGCTGACTGAAGACAATTGCACTGTGTTTCCACACTTACGTTATTGTCTTAGGGGATTAGCATTGTACTTTCCAATATCCCCTGGGATCGTAGAAGATTCTAAGATGTGTAACACTGTGCTAACAGATTTTGAATTTATGTGATTCAAAATACAAAGAAGTATTTTGTAATTTCTTTAAAGTGTTGAAGGTAATGATATAAACAACGGACAAAGGATCACGACCTTCTGTCACAATTTAACATATCGTGGTGGAAAATAAAGAGAGATAATTAGGCTGATTGGATGTTAAAAAGTAAATGAACAATTAAAAATCGTTCATTTTAGGCTACTTCTGCCTATGCGGGACGCAACGTAGCATCGCATATAAGGAGTAGCACCCTAAGAAGAATCATCTTTGGTTGTAAACCAAGAAACATAATCCAAACATTATCGTCTTGACGGTATAAGCTAAAAGTACAGAGACATCTCTCTTTTTCCGTAATCTGCATTGCTGTAGAAATACAGCACGGAAGTGCCTGCCTTCTTTTACAATAGAGACCCCAGGCTCGCAATCCTTAATTGTAAATAAGTAATGTACGATAGCTCCTCCTCCCGTGATTAAAGTATTATGTAACTTTAGAAATTCAAAGTTGGTTTTGAACATGTCTTTTTCAGACATTGGAATTCTATTGATATTTGGAATGCGATGTGATTGAAATGTAAAGAATCGAATAACCAATGTTGTTATCATTTTGTTTTGTTGTTGTTGTTGTTGTTGTTGTTGTTGTTGTTGTTGTTGTTGTTGTTGTTGTTGTTGTTGTTCATTTACATGCTATTTTTATATTCACCTCCTTCTAAAATTGGACATAAGGTATATAATATTTTCACGAGATCATCTTTACTGTTATATGTAGTAGTGGTGAAAAAAAATGAGGCTAACACTGCCAAGACAACGGTGTCTCTGTGTGTTTTTCGTCTGAATTTTCATTGGTACACATGGGACCTCAGAATTATTTTCACTGTTCTCCGAACAACAGGTTCTAATTTTCCCCATCCCTCGGTAAGGTTTCCAACCTGTGATAATTATCTTCATTGAGAGGCAAACGCTTAACTCTTCGACCTCATTTGCGTTCTATTTTCGTGAAGCCGACGAATGCCAGAATGCACACACACACACACACACACACACACACACACACGCACACACACACACACATACTCTTCCATGCATAATGTACATATTCGCACCCCCCCCTCCCCCACTTCCAAAAACACAACTATTTACACAATGCATCAGTACTCATGTCCAAACTCACAAGCCATTAGAGAAGACAAGAGATGAGCGTAACTCAAGACTTTTTGTTTTGCTCTAGTCTTAGGTCGATCAAACAGTTGACTATGTAGTCAATATTCTTTTTTTTTGTTTGTTTGTTTGTTTCTCTGCTCTTAACTCCTTGTGGATACTATCCTCGTGACTGTTGATAAGTCGTGCATGCATTATCTCCTCCTTGAGTCACGGCTGTGGGCTAAGACACGGGTCTTCGGTTGTTTGCTTGTGTTGGAATTTAACGGCATTATATAATATAATGTTGTACGGGCGACTTGGTTACGAGTTATAAAAGAAATATAAAAATGTGTATATAAATTTGCATGGTCGAAGATTGTATAGCGAAGCTAATAAAAGACGGATATAAGTAAATATGCGGCTTCCTGTGTGGATCGCCACATGCTTCCCAAGCTATACGTTATGGTGATAATTATATTCTGGCGTACAGATCAACCTGGCGTAAAAAAAAAAAAATCGGGATGGTGTGTGGCTTCGTTGTGTCAAATAGATCCTTCAGAGAATGACTCGAGAAACTGGCTTTTCGAGCGTCTCTGGTCGGCGCAATTTAAAAGTATGTCAGTTGACAGTCACAGGTCACACACTGTAGGGTCGTTTCTCTTCTGAGGAGAAAAGTTTTCCTGGACCACATGGCTCTTGTGCGTTGTTGATGCACCTTTTTTTCTGCTCACTTCTTTGTTGATAAGTCTGACCACCTTGACAACAATAATACTTATTGACATATATTTGGATAGTCTGTCCCTTACTGATACCCATCGGTTATTTTATCCCTTTTGACTCTTAAGTTTTTCACACTTAGAAAAGTTTTGATATGCCTTCATACTTCAACAAAAGAAGGTAAACTTATTTAAACATTGCACACATTCCGCAAATCGTGGTTTAAGATATGAAAAAGATCATTACAGCATATATTTGTTCAAATAAGAAGGAACAATATAAGACAGAACATCAATTAAAGTTCCATTCAGGTTCGGGTGGTAAGAAAGAGCATGAAACTTAAGGTATGAACAATGATAATTTTGTAGTTATCTAATCGAGATTTTATCAATGACTAAGCTATCAGTGCAGTTCGTTTGAAACGTCCCCACTTGAAAACCCCTGCTTTATAAGAACAACAACAACAACAACAAAACGAAACACTGGAGGAACACACACTTGTGGTACAGATAACACATCTTGTAAAGTTTGAGATAGTACGGCCTCACTGGTGGGATTTTGTTTTCCTTTTCCAAGGCAGAATGAAGAGTCACTCCCAGTTATCTTTCCTTCCTCATTGACCTCAGTTGTTATTGGCTTATTGCAGACCAGTCACATTCAAACTGTCTGTTCAACTTTTGGGACATGTCCTGCTGTTATTCCCTGATGTGATATCTATGATCTCGATGTGACCAAGGGATTGGCATTTGTTAATCGGGGGAAAAACTTACGTCGCATGTTCAAATCCTACTGAGGAATGGGAATGATTAGAGGATTAGAACCTGCATTTATATCCGTGACTCGACGTTCTGCTGCTCCTTGGGCCTAGCCTTCTCCCCTAAAGGCGAATGTACTGAAAGTAAGTCCCTATTTTATAATAATTCGTTTTTTTTATTATTCTATTTCTCTCTCTCTCTCTCTCTCTCTCTCCCTCTCGCTCTCTCTTTTAATCATTAATGTTTTGTGTTTGATTTTTAATGTATGGAAACTTAGTCTCTTTGTGTCTGTCTTTTTCACATTGATTATTGTATTTATTATAACTAGTTAAAAACAGATTTTCGAAACTTCATAACTATGCCGCTGGAAGGGCACATTCCCGAAGGGTAAGACGGTAATCCACCTTTGTAGAGCTTCCAGATTTCAAACCAAATGATCACTCTGAAGAGACAGATACAAATGAGTTACATGCTCATACATAAAACATCAAACTCAAAAACATTAAAGATCAAACACATAAAAACAAGAGACAAAAAATATAATAAAATATATAACAGAATTTATAATTATTTAAAATAGGAACTACTACGGGAGAACACTGTCCAATTTTATCACCATCACACTGTAATTCTTATATTATAGTGGTCAGTTTCGTCAAGAGAACTGTGTAACTGTACGTGAATGTATTGTGAGGTTTATAAATAAATATTTCTCTTCATGTACAACTTCACTTACAGCCAACATTTTATCAAAATACAGACCAATTCACTGGGCTATAATACTAACATAACAATTACCCGATACCAAACAACGTGAATTAACTGTGCTGTCAACAATCTTTTCTTTCTTCCTTTTTTATTCCTTATCTCCTTAGACTACGTAGACTTCAAATTTGCCTTCTCCTCTCCCTGCAGTTTTAATAGGTCAGGTTCTAAGTGTGTAACCAATGCCATGTCCCTCTTCAGCAAAGTCATGTGACAGTTAGTTGCTGGAGAGATCTCAGACTAAATGCTACAATTGCTTTTTTGTGACGTTCATTCACATTCTCACACACACATGCGCTGTAGAGTAATAGCAGTATACGAAACACACACATACACATACCCAAGCTCGCGCACATACACCCACATATGCATGCACACACACACACACACACACACACACACATACCCATTCACCGGCTCCCCCTTGTTTTTTATAGTTTGCACAGGTCTTCAAGCATATCTTCAGAAATATATTCTGTGTACAATGAAGCCGGCAGGGCGGCATGTATTGTTTACACTAGGGCTTGTTGACCGTGCTTTTAAGAGAAAAGAACAGAGGACTCCAGTGGGTATAGATAAGATTGTTATACACATAGTATGGTATGAACTACAGACATACTATAAATCGACTCACCGTGCGACGTTGCGGGTCAGTACATGCAATGGACTGAATTAAGCGAGGCGTCCTGACTGAGCTCCGGGAATAAAGACAATATAGTAAAAAAAAAAAAAAATGCTCGGAACACGGGGTGGGTAGAAAGATTTTGGCCTGAATCTCTTGACTGGAGTGACACAATTTAATAAACTTAAAGTCAAATTATAATAATAATATAGAAGGGTGAAAATGACAGCAATGTGAACGATCAATATGAATTTAAATGATAACAGTTGATCAGAAAAGGGACTTGGAGAAGGTCTACTAACACATTTGGCCTGGTGCTAATCAGACACCCTGTTCAGCTTAAATGAAAAGAGGAAAAGAAACAACAAAAAAACGAAGGATTTTTTTTAAAGGTAAAAATAGATCGAAAACAAAACCAAAAAAGAGAAACAAAAGAAAGTCAAAGTAATTCAGTTAATTGTAAATATGTGACAGAAAACAAATGAGGTGCTATAGTAAAAATTATAAAAAAAAGGAAGGAAAAAAAAAACAAAATTGCCATAGATATAGTTCACCATATATGAACAAAATCTTCAGAAGAATTGGATACTCTCAGTTAACGAACACCATCCACTTTTGGGTCAAAGATTCTGAAAAAAATTATTACAGGTGCAGGAACAGAATTATTTTATTCAGTTTGTGTCTGATTGAAACAATATCTCCCTGCACATGTCTCTGTGTAAATATTTTCCCCTTGGGATGGAAGAAAATCTTGCAAAAAAGTTTACAGATTTTCTTTATTATTTATACAGGCTGTGAGTCCTCGCCGTCGCTATAGCGGAAGGACACTTGTCTAATGATTTAGCTCCTGAATGTAAAATGTATATGTATTAATCATTTTGCAGCGGTTTTTCTGTCTGAACTCAAGTTGGCTGTATACAGTAGAGAATACTGGTCTAAACATGATATCCACTATATCACGCTTAAATTCGACACAAAGTAATGCAGTTATATGTGCAAATGGTACTCATAAGGTCTTTGAAGACTTTCAGCCTTATTATACACCTTACTTCAGATAGTCTAGACCCAACCTATGGAATGCACTTTTACTTTAACTAGAGAACTAGAGCTAGTGCTTAGGAGGGGGTGGGGGTGGGGGGGGGGTGGTCTTCGCGTTACTTCGTATGCGCATCTTCTTACATTGCACCAATTTAAACAAAAATTGGCCGATTTTGTTTTGATCCTAAAGTTACTGAAATCGGTCAATTTCTATTCAGTTTGGTACAATCTGACATGATACAGATCGTTAAAGCGATCATCTAGATCTAGATCTACATTCAAATGATTAAACATTCTTATGAAATGAATAGAGGCAACCCACGTAGTTTTATTGAAGAATGGGGTGCTATCGTAAAAATTATAAAAAGGAAGAAAAAACAAAATGAACATTGATACAGTTTACCATGTACAATGACCAAATCTGCTTGAACCTGCTTATCAAGCGAAAAGGTCAGTGCAGCAGCCTGGGTTTTGTTACTCATTGCACGGACGCCACATGGAACAGTTATAGATCCTATGCCAAAATGGGCGACAATCTGTTCGCTTGGGGCTATCCGCTGAGCCGCATGCCTTGTCTATTTACATAATGTCCATGGCATGCCCTGGTTCATCTCTATCAAATATTTTGGGCTCAAAGCATATTCACAATATGTTAAAACGAAAAGAGGTTTCAAAAAACAGAGATCATACAGCGAGATAGTCTTTATCTTTATCGGTTAAACTGCACGAAATGAGAACAGGCTGCCATACGCTTGATCTGTGACTTCAGGGAGTGTTCTACACATACAAAGCCTGAACGCTTCAGTAACAAAGTGTAACGAAATCTAGTTCTTATAAATAAGTTTTCATTTGGTCCGTCATCTTTGCAAGAGTATTGTCGGTCTCTCAGAAGGTATGTTCATCAGATCCACTTTTCGTTTAGATCGGTATTTCGTTATCTGTTTCTTCGATTTTTTTGTTTTGTTTTGCTTTGTTTTTAAAACTGGTGATATTTTTTTAACTGCAATTTCTGCTTGACTATTCTTATTATGATTATTACTATTATTTGCATTTATTATTATTATTACTACTACTATTATTTTATTTATATTTCATGAAAGAATTATCTTTGCAATTTTTTTCTTTTTCTTCTTTCTTTCTTTCTTTCTTTTTATTTATTTCTTTTTCTTTTTTTTTTTTTTTGTTTGTTTCTTTTTTTCCTTTTTTTTTCTTTCTTCCTTCTTTTTTTATGTGTGTTCAGCCTTATGTCTTTCCTGGCTTTCGGGTTAACACGTTTCTATCAGTTGTTAATCTACATAGTCATCTGTTCAGAAATTCGCCCGCAGGCAGAATGGCTGTTCTCGCTCAAACACGCAGGACATGGAGAATTTTCTTTGCCTGTCTGAATCTGTCTGGTCATTCTGAATCTTCCTGGTTTTTCCGAAATGTGTGCCGCTGATGTAGTAACACTGTGGATGGGCAGTGTTCTCGTGGCTGAGAAATGCATGCATTGCGCCCTGTCATGAACTTAACTTGTCAATTTGTTGACGCTTTGAAATTACAGGTACTTCACCTACTTCAAATATTACCTTTGACATGTCATCCGTTAGGTACCAGAGTCTCGTAAAAGGGTTGGCAACAGTGGGAAAGTAAATAGATTTGAAAACAAAGAAAAACAAACAGACAAACATAAACCTCTTCGTTCAGTTATCTATGGCCTGAGAGTCGCCGTCCCTGTGGGGTCTGGCGTCTATAAAAAACTCACGTCGATGGTTGCGGTTTGAACCGCGGATCTTATCATCGGGGGATGGAGGGGTATGAAGATCAAAACCTTCATTTTAGTGAATCAATGATTCCCTGGATTCCCCTAGGTAGATAATTCCGACGTCTAACCTTTTAGGATAGGGAGGACTATATTTCGGAGATCCCTTGTGTACATTAAAGGCTCTTAGCAGTTAAAAATCGATGAAGAGTAGGTGGGGTGCCGCTGTCTGGGCAAAATTTTCAAATTCCACAAATTACTATTCTCACCAAAACACAGGGCAATTGCCTAAAGCCGGAGTTATCCTATTTTCGTAGATTGAAGGGATTAAGTAACAACAACAATAATAAAATATGGTCTACTGTGCTGGCTGAATAAGGCATGTTCGGTTTCCGAACCTAAAAGGGCGTGGCTGTTAGCTTGTCTTGTCAGGCGAGTTGACTAGCTGATTCATTGCTTTCTTTATATTAGCTCTACACGTGGCAATGCCCCGATGTGGTTGAAGATCTTATTTCACTTTATGTTGGAATTTTTCTGTCGAATTAATACTGTTCATCTTACAATGTTACTAGGATCAGGTTGGGTTAGATAAGGTTAGGTTAGGTTAGGTTAGGTTCGGTTAGGTTAGGTTAGTTAGGTTAGGTTAGATTAGGTTAAGTTAGGTTAGTTTAAGCTAGGTTAGGTTAGGTTAGGTTGGGTTAGGTTAGGTTGGGTTAGGTTAGGTTAGTTAGGTCATATAAGGTTAGGTTAGATAAGGTTGGGTAAGACTAGGTTACATTAGGTTAGATTAGGTTAGGTTAGATAAGGTTTCAAATGAACTTAAATATGCTTGTTCTTCCAGAAAGGTTTTATTTCCAGCAAGACTCATTTTACACAGTCTTCAAATATGAAATTCAGGGTGATTTCGGTAAAAGCTTGTTAAGATTTATTAATATTTTTTTTAATGTGAAGAAATGAAAGGTAAGCCATTGTCAATAAGAATTCCATTAAAGAGATCATTTGTATTGCATGTTAATGATTTAAAGAATGTCAGACTGAATGGCTGGCCCCCAGATACTTTCACGTCACCAAATCTGGCCCTCTTTGCAAAATGTTTGGACACCCCTGCTGTTGAACATTTAGAAAGGCACGGATAAGGAATGAAAAACAATTGTTGACACTACAGTTAATTCACGTATCATCAGCAAATTGTCACAAGGTTCGAGCTGTCGAAGGACTAAAAACAGAGAGAAATTTCAGGACAAGTTTTCAATATAATCGCAGTTAAATTGGGTAGGTTCACAACCAGGCCAGTTTCGGGTGATCTCAATCTACAGCTAAAATGTCTTACTTTCAAACTCAATCCTACCCGCCGGAGATGTGACGAACAGAGCTATATTATCATAAATTTCAAACATCAGGCACCGCATTCTATTCAGAGCTGTCGACCATGGAGAACGGTGGCTGCTTTTATGCCATCAGTGGGTACCAATAAGGATCCTGGGTCTTTATATATGCTCTAACACTGACATAGACTGTGTCGGAAAAGAAGGCGGGGTAGAGGTTTGCCGGCCAGCTTTTCAGGATGATCACATAGCGTGAAGAGGAAGAAAGGGGGAGGGGGGGGGGAGATGGTATAGTAACAAAAAATGGCATTTATAACAGTAATGATTAGGAAAAGAAGAAGAAAAAGGGAGAGGGGGGAGGGGAATGAAAAAGAGAAGGAAGAAGTAATACAAGAAGAAAAAGAAGGAAGAGAAGACAGGCGGAGGAGAGAGAGAGAGAGAGAAAAAGAGAGAGAAGAGAAAGGAGAAGATGTGTTCCTTGATCTACCGTACCTTTAAATATTGGGATTCTTTTCACTGTGGTTTAAACCTGTCTATGTAAGAAAAGATATATATATATATATATAAGTACTCATGTGTATACATGTGTCTATGTGTGTATGTATGTGTATCTGTATGTGTGCGGGTCCTCGTCCTCGCCATTGTGCTGTTATGCAACATATCAAGTGATTTTGTGTTTTGGTCTGTGAAGTTTTATTCGTCATTTGGCATTGGTGAGTTTTGTTTTGTTTCTCATTTCCTTTTTTAAAACGTATATGTCACCCTTCATTTCCCTCGCGGGGCCAAGGGGTTTATAAATAGGGTCTTTGCTCCGGCCGATCCCACCTGCAGGTGGTGAAAGATATTTGTCTATGGGATGTTTCCCATGAAATGAAATCATCGACGGTTTGGGGTGACATCTCTCCTCTTTCTCCTTGCTCCTGTCTTCTGTCCCGCTCTCTTTCCTCTCTTGTTCATATGTGCAAACGTATCTCACCGTGTTTGGCACAATATAGCCAGAGAGAAGAGTTAAGATTACGGTTATAATTAGGATTTTAGAGTTATATTTAGACCTAGGAGTATGGGTAGAATAAGAGTTCAGATGAGATACAGGTTTTATTCAAGTATCCTAGAACATTAAGTAACAAAATCAAGATCACCTGGTGGTAATAGGCCATTCGGACTATTTTGATCATTTGACAGCCATGGGCTCTTCCTACTTTTACTCTGGAGAGTGGATGACGTCGGTGGTTAAGACTGAAGTAGGTTGGAGATAGACGCACTGTGTTTATGGATTTACTCAGCAAGATACGTTCGATTTTATATATTTATTTGATGAAGTGCCGTTAGGTGGCCTGTATTCCCTCCCAGGCAGCCTAGTGCACAATTATGTTAGCATCCCCTTTGGATCTGTCAGGGTTATAACAGATACTTCTTAGGCTCTTAGCGTCTATGCAGACGGTCTATTCAGCTTTCAATCAATTCATGAAGACGCCGCAAACGCTCTTTATTGCTGTTTTCCTTCCGTCCCAAACGTTTCTCAACCTGGTTTTTTGTCAGAGTGCTCTCAAGTTTGGTGACTCCTTCATTCACAGCTGTCCTCCATAAGACTCTGCTCTCTGCTGTTTCTTTCCATGCGTTGATGTTCATCTCACATTTGGTCAGACTGGACTTGCATACCTCAGTTTTGGTCTTCCTCGCTGTCTTTTGCCCTGTGCCAGTTCACCATAGAGCAGTTATTTTGGATTCGACCATCTTCCATTCTCTTCACATGACCTAACCACCTCAGTCTTCTCTTGCAAAAGAATTGCTGTCATACTCTGGACATCAGCCATTTCTACAACTTTCTTGTTGGTGACCTTATCATTCCAAGTTATACCTAGGATCTTACGAAGACAACTAAGATGAAAAGTGTTAAGTCGCTTATACAACATATTAAAGAGCTTAGAATCTGCATAATGGATATGCCTTTCAATCTCCTGCGGATGCTTATCTCGGCGGGTTCTGAGCCCCCAACTTAAAGTGCTAGCATTGTTTTTCCCACACAGTTTCACAATCAGAATAGAGCGCCATCAATCGGTCGGTCACTTTACCACAGTCACTCACTGCTCCCAGGCTGGGCCATCATCTCTCTTGGACATCTTTGCGCTTCTCACGTTCGGGGGTTTAATCATACGATTCATCTGTATTGTACGGGAATAAGACCTATAAATTTGCAATCCATTGTTGTTATTACTAACGTTATAATTATCAGTATTGTCGTTTATTTATTTATTTATTGTTAAAATTTCTTATTATTTATTTAACTATTTATCTTTTTATTTTTCTATGTTGAAGACGTTATCGGTTCGCAGTCTATATCTTGTACTTGGTCTCTTTATTTAAGATTATTATTGTTATTATTAGCCCATTATCATCAGTTGCTCTTGTTCTTGTTATTCTTATTATTCTTATTGACACTGTTATCATTTTTATTATTATTTTTTATCTTTTCTTGTCAGAAACGACCGTCATCTCCGGGATGATGAGAGCCAAGTGTAAAATCCTCCTAGCCGTAATTGTCCTTGGCGGTGGGTTCTGCTCCATCTGGCTCACCCACAAACACAAGGAATGGACCACGGTCGAACTCAAGATCGAGGACGAGGTCAAGGTCGAACCACCCACCACTACAATAAAACCATTGTCCAATGCGGAGATCATCAAACAGAAACACGAGCGGGATTTGGACCCCTGCGCTGACAATTCCGAGTTTTACCAGAAGTTTATGGAGACAGAGAGCGTGGTGCCCAAGTATGATTATTTTGTTAGAAGGTGGCAAGCTTATCCCCGGGCATGGAACCAATCTCTGCCAGTCAGGTCGACATTTGATCCAAAGCAATGCCAGGAAGCACAGCCAGAATCCAAACTTTGGAATGACTGCAAGGCACACTGTAAGTTCATGTTGTTTATATGTCATCACGGCGTATACATGTTCCATTTGACTTGTTCTGAATCCTTTTTTTTTTTCATTTGATGGTATCAAAATCTATCTAAATCATAGTGCTGACTTTGTGACGTACGTCAGATTTAAGCCAAAAAGTGAATGTGTCCCTATTACATGTACATTATTGCCGTGGCCATGGCAAATCTATTAATAGAAAAAATGACTAAAAAAGTAACAATCAATTATCCATCTAATGAAATGTTCTTTCTTGGCTTAACTAATAGCATTTCAATAAAATAAATACTCTTTTTAAAGCCTTTCAAATTGTGTCGGCTTTTAATTTTGAAGTGAGGATATGTGTAGTTATAAATTTGAAATGTGGAAATTTTGCCCAGACAGCTGCACTCCGCCTACTCCTCATCGATTTTTAACTGCCAAGGATTCTTTAACGTATGTGATGTGCACATGAGACCTCCGAAATATATTCGTCCTTATCCGAGAAGGCTAGTCGTCGGGCCTCCCTAGCCAGGGGATGGTTGAGTCCCTGAAAATATTGCAGGTTTCGATCTTAGTATCCAACCATCACCCAGTGGCGGGAACTGCGAGTCGAACCCGCAGCTCACGATTTAATTTGTTCGCACCATACTGCAGACGCTAAATCACATGCTCACGACGACCCCAGAACGCCTTTTCTCATTTTCTTAAAAGGGCAAAAAATGACATAACCAACAGGTCAGCGCTATGACACTATTGTGTTAATGTCCATGTTAAACTTGTTCTGAATCGGTCACTTCTTGTAAAATCAGTATTTTGTACGCGCACAGATTAGCTTACTCTGAATGCCCCAGCGATCATGTGGTGGAATTTATAAATATTGTGTGCATATCCCAGTTCATTTGTTCTGAATGCCTCAGCGCTCCCTACCCCCCCCCCCCCAGCGGGGGCCCGGGGTTTATAAGTAGGTTCTCTGCTTCCACCTGCAGGCGGTGTAAGCCCGCCATCGGTGGGATGTCTTCCATCCTCGACATTCCAGGGGAGACATCTCTTCTCTCTCTCTCTCTCCTTGCTCCTGTCTTCTGTCCCGCTTTCTTTTTCTCTTCTTCTTGACGTGTAAAAATGTATCTTACGTGTTTGACACAATATAGCCGTAATCGGGCTGATGTGTCGTTAAACCCAAACAAGGAAACAATCTCAACGCTCAGGTTGTAGTGGTTTATATGTATTGTGTACATAGCTAAGTTGGTGGCATTAGTATAATCATGGTGTTTATGTTTGTGTTGCATCTAATCAGAGAAGTAGGTCGCTGGATTCGAACAGAAAAATTGGGGATTCAGTGTGGGGAATTTTTTATTTTTTATTTTGTCTTTTACCTGAGAAAGGAAGAGTATTTCGGTTTTAATGCTTGCTCTGTTTTT
>JBCEWB010079874.1:0-29156 GCA_039654565.1 Peronia peronii | reverse complement strand
AGAGAGATCTGCAAAATGCTTATTTTTCTTACTTGTATCACATGACCTATACGATTTTCTCTTATTTGGCAATGGGTCATATATATATATATATATACAAGGACTTGAAAAAATAGCTGCAGTATCGGTAACGTCAGCAGCAGTGTTTCGACGTACGCGAAGGATTGAGCTCCGACCATGATGGCACAAACGATGGTGCTGGTATAAATCGCATATCTTTTTTTTTTTCACAGTCCGGCAAAACACGTTTACCACCTTTTAAAAATATTGTTATTCATGTATCTCTTAGAGTATGAGGAGAAAATGTTCGTCTTGAACATGAAACCACACCGAACCATTGCCAGTGCAGTAGCATCGATTTAAATGCAGTACTGAGTTATTCAGCTTTCTGAAAAACAATGTAAATAACGGAAAGGAGAATTTATGCCAGCCTGTTGATATACTTTTCGCATGTAATTTCATGTGTCCGGATATGTTTATATTTGTGTTTGCCAATCCATGCTGTTGATGTTAGAAGCTACCATGTGCCCTGTTTTATATGCAGACCATGACCTGGTTTTAGGCATGGTTTGGTGAAAGAACAGTTTTTGGTTGTCATCGATCTTTTTCTTTCCTGAATACTGGACTATCTTAGCTACAAAGACATTTCATTTGTGGACTGTCCGATAGTCAAAGTGGACTGTGAAATCTTTAACGTTTTTATTAGATCGGCTAACATGTGGCATCGCACTCGGCAAACCGGGCCACTGGCAAAGGTTTTAATTAAAGAAACAAAATCGGGTCACGTGCAAATCCTGGGAAAGCGATAAAATGTCCTCCCCCCCCCCCCTTTTTTTTTACCGTTCATCCCTCGCTCGTATGAGACACAAACGAAAAGCGTAGTGGTGGCAGTTGCCAGCAGCATACACGCAGTTTTCTAACGGCATAGTCTGTGTGTTGTTCAGTGGTGTGCAGTGCAAGTGATATCTTAGTGATGATGGTGAATAGTAGCCATATGTTTAAAACCATAATCTTACCTTCCTAGTGAGACCGTGAGGGAGATGTAGAGAGAACAGACATGAGAACTAGCAATCAGACTTTTCGAGACATGGATTATAATAACAACACTGGCTAGTTGACACAAGAGAATATACCAAAAAGTTGGAGTGTACACCGTGGCCTCAGGCCGCCTCGGCCGCAAACATGGAGTTCACACCCACCAATGGCTATGGTGGGTACGGTGGTTACGGCTTTTTCGAGGAACCGCCTAAGAGCCCCATGGTTCAGTATGAACAGGCCAGAAGAAGGGATACAGGTGAGACTATTAGTAGTGGTATCATATCATATCGGAAAACATCCGTTGCTTTTAAAGGAAAATGCTCAATGACATAATTCTTTCCACCCCCACCAAGCCCCTTTGACGACAGTAAGCTTATTACAATCGTGCTATTTTTACCTTGTATTGCTTGCTATTACAGCGGAAATGTATCCCCCCCCCCTCAGCCAGTGTTATCTTGAAAGTATTATGAGAATCGCTGGAACGGGGGACTATTGATGGCAGCTTTAAGTAAACAGTGTCAGCAGTTCTTTTTTGACATGCTGACACGTTAAACTTGACACGTTATAGGAAATATATTCTGGTTCATTATTTTCCTAACAGTAAAACTACTACTAACACAATATTGTTTAGTAGTAATGTAGTAAACTCTCTCACTCTTGTCGATCTCTCTGTCCTATCTCTAAGTTTATCTTCCCCCCTTCCCCTCCCCCTTCTCATTGTCTCCAGTATGAAAATAACTGTCAATATAGCCCTTCATCGGCCCTGTAATTGCACTGCTCATGTGTTGGTGGTTGCTGAGACATAGACAGAGATTGATTGGAGCATTTTATTTTTACTCCTTCACTTTAAGGCAACATTTATGTGCTAATGGCACAATTGCCGTCAAGTGATATAGGTGCACGATGAAATCTCTGTATGTGTAGAAATGAAAAAAAGAAAGTAAAGAGAAATCATCATTGAACCTGCATTTGAAAAGCTTGCCCATTGACCTGGAAGGACTTTGAATGGTTGAGAAACAGGTCGATATTGTAATATGGGTCACCACTTAGGAGCCATTCGATGTCTCTGAAATTGAGAGATTCGTGAAATACATTTTGGAAGTGGAATGTAGCATGATACACATTGAGAACCGAAATGAAATGAGCCGTTGTCTTTCCTCTCGTTTTATTGAACTACCTCTTGATAATTTCTTTGAAAGTTCGTTTCATGAATTTTGAAAATAATCCATTTGCCATTCCTCCTTCGCTACCAGTCCTCAGAGACACCACTGGCCAAACTGCCGAGTTAAGCTTGGGCATTGTCGCATTTAAGTTGAAATGTCTGTTGGTATATACTGTCTTACTTTCACAAACTTACATCATGCAATTGCGGCGTTCGCTGCTTACGCTAGTCCCTCGCTAGTAAACACTTGCGTATAGTGAGAAATCCACATCGCACGCCAGTAGGCGATGTAGTCAGAAGCCAGAGTCACGAGAGCCAGCAGCCAAGTCACAAGGTTGTTCCAGATGTTTGCGACCGCCCCCCCCCCCCTTTTCTTCCTTTTCAAGCACAAAATCCAGAATGTCTCTACACGATAAAATTTCCGCCTCCTTCATTTTCCTCATCCTCGCCTGCAGATTGGTGCACGTTCTGCTATTTCCACTTTTTATGAAATGCACGTGGGTCAATAGGAACACGAAGAAACAAGCACGAAATGCCCTAAATACATGCATGTAATGTGTAGTCGACCAGTGATCTTGTTTCAGATAAAATGAAAGCAGTCTTCACCGAGGATATTGTTTTAGAAAAACCGAAAAACTGAAGTCATTCACCGTCAGCTGGTTTCCCTCAGTAGATGTGTTTGTTTGGTTGTTGCATTCAATGTGATTTAAAAAAAAAAATGAACCCAGTTATAATCCAAATATTTAGATACAAGTGGAAAAACATAAACCCTTTCAGTGCGTCGGATCTGTAGGTCTTAGAGATTATTCTTGGGTCATGCATCTTTCCAGTGTAAATGGCCTATTTTTCAAATAGTATTAATATGAAGATTTTCTGTTCTTTCCTTTCGTTTTTTTTTTCTTTCTTTTTAATGCTTGTTTCGGGCATTGTAAGACAGCAGTCAAAGCCACGGAAAGCATGTCCATCATATTTTGCGCCATTGCGCAGATAACAATGGCATAACTTTTGAATATTAATGGTGATGGGAGTCTCATTTGATAAAAGCAGAAGTTACCAATTTTGTTTGAGCAAGATTGAATTTCCTGTTCTGTCTGTGAATGTGTCCAGTGATTGCACAATACTGACTATAACGTAAGTCTTAAGTTTCTATATTTGATAAACTAAACAATGAATACAATATTTATGTTTGAGCTTCTATGGCATACAAGTACGCTTTGTACCTTTGGCATTCTGTGCGAGAGATCGACATCAACGCACGACATCTGCCACGGCTACAGGCCAGCGTCAAACACACCATGTTCCTTCCTATCCCCTCTTGTCATAGCGCTAACACACATGTTATGATGTTGGCAGGGTTATAAATAATAGATGCGGTAGCTAATGAAACACTGTTTGGCTCACGCGACATCAAAATGTGTCTCTGTTACAGTTACATAATCCTGTCTATCTGTGTGCTGTCGTATATTGTTAAGTTGGACATTCCATCTGAATTACGAATGTTGTTGTCGCCTTTCTTGGGGTCTCTTAATATTTCTCATTACTTCTCCCATCCCGTATCTTCATTCTTACCATATAATGTACGATCGTGCACAAACCATCTTCCATTCTCTCCAATCTCTCGACCTCTGCCCTCTGGCTTTGGGTATTTCTCGCTCTCTCTCTCTCTCTCTCTCTCGTTGACAATGTACGTGTCTGGCTTGATGGTGTACACACTCTTTCCACGCACTCCTCTCTCCTTTTTGGGCCTCATTTTCTGCCTAGTCATTTCCGTACACTTACCAGAATAGAAAGATTCGCTTCATAGTTTCTTCCCCATCGTCGGCATTGATTTCTCAACAAGTTATGTTTTGCCTTTCTTCGCCCAAGCTTGGCTTGAGATCATAAGGTTGGGGCGACCAGTGCAGCGTGAAATCCGCTGTTACAGCAACTTGTTGGCAATCCTATGTAGACGCACAAGAGTGTTGTTGTCCTCCTTACCTGTTGCCAGCTTTTCCGCAGCTGACGAAAATTTTATTTTATTTCTTCCCCTTTCTGTCCTCTTCCACCGTGCACCATGCATAAATGACGTTTTTATCCATTGCTATAGAGTCAGAGCAGAGACGAGGCAGTAGAAGAGCATGGAGGGATAACGAAGAAAGGACTACGACACGGGAAGGCATGTTGAAAGATGGAAATTAAAAACACAGCTATGTAGAACGAGAACGTATGCAGAACTTATAGACTGTAGATTAAGTGTAGATAGAAAGGCTGTTTACTAAGGAAATCTGAGCCAGTTATTGCTTGCTCACCTTGACACCTGCCAAAAGAATCGGCAGTGTCGTGATGGTTCATGGTGGATTGAAGCAAATCAACAAATAATCAAAGAGAGTATCCACAGAGAATGATTTGAATATATCATGCTTACCAGTCTTGTTACTTGTTGATATGAGATGAAACTCAAAGGTAAATATGTGACTCAGTATTTGTATCCGTTTTAATAATCGTAGGTCTGGAGGCAGTTTTGTAATTTTTTAAAATGTCTTTTTCTTTCTTTCATTTTCGTTTTTGCCATAAAGAAAAATTTTAGTATATAAAAAAAGATCCAGAATCAGTATTAAACAAACACTTAAACAGAAAGGCAGACTGATAAAGGCAGTGACAGAACGCAGACAAAACATGAAGAGAACTAGAAGGAATAGAAAATGTGGTAAATCTGAGAGGAATGCTGCAGAGGGCTCTCAAGAATGCAGTGACGCCCCGCTTTAGGTATCTGTCTGGCAGAAGTGTAAAAAAATGTTTTCCGGCATTTGTTCTATCAAGATAAGAGTCAGTTTATAGTGCTAGTTGAACCGTCTTTGAAAAATGGAACATTGAGGCTGGATTCAAAACTAGTCACAGTAATAATATCGGTACAACTGACATATTTTGAAAGGCAAACAGGCGGACTGTCGAATTGACTGTTTATGAGGCTTAGTCTACCCAAACGTTCTTTATGTATTACAAATAGAACTGAACCTAAACCTATTGAATCAAACTATTTTGTTTTTACTTTTACCTGTCTGGGCTAGCCGCCTATGTTATTGGCAGGGCTGATCTAAACGTTTCCCTTTCCCATCTATTTAAAAAAAAAAAAAAATTTAAAAAGAGAACTGGTGAAAAATGTTCAGACGATTGTTCCACTGTTGAACTGTGATGTCTACTACATTTTTATTATTTTCTGCTAGAAATACATATACATGTACATATACATGTACATTTATGTACGTGAGCGTTTCACGTGTGAGCTGTTTGCACGATTATCAGGGAGTATCATAAACCGTTTGGTTTCACATCAAGGAGAGACGATAAGGTGAAGACACTGACATACACTTACAAACGATAATATGATTATTTATAAAACTCCTCGCTCATGCATCTCTATCTGATCTTCTCACGTTTTCTGTCACTTGCCTCTGTACCACCTCTTCTACAACAAGCATTCACATGTATCTTGTTCTTCCGTCTTCCTCCTTTTGGGTTCAGAAGACGCTAACGCACTTCTTTTTTATGAAGCACAAGTTACGGCCCAGTGGCCTCCTTCGATGGCTACAAAAGATTGTTAATGTATCGTGTGGAGGCATAGGAATTGGTTGAGCATTCTAATAAGTATTACTAGGTGTGTAAAAGAATATGAACATGGCATTAAACATTTTACCCAGTTATTTTGTGCGACCCGTCATTAAAAAAGTTGACAAATTCAATAATCCATCACTTCGTTGCAGTTTCTCTACAATGCTCCTGTTTCTTTCCTTCCACGTGCCCTGACCGAACGCTCATACGTTATTGCACTCAGAATGCATGGATACCAAATTTGTTAAAAATGAGGAAATGGAAATGCCAATCTTATCTCAGCTTTGATTACAATAACAGTGAAATGGTGCTGTCCTGGGCTATAAGACGTAAGATTTGAATGCCATGGGCGATTTGACATTTCGTCGGGGAAACAAAGCCTGATATTTTGGTTGGAGGGCAAGAGAATGTGGATCGGATGAAATAGGAAGAAGAAGCATGGGAAAAGTTGGGGAGATTTCTGGTAAAAAGGCACGCTTGTTGCACAGCGGTGCTTTGTCATTGAGCCTCATATTACAAACAAAACCTAGTATATTATACAGGCCTGTAAAGCCCCCAAATGCTAATTCCTCCTGCTTCATTGATTATCGCTAATTGTGTTTCCACGTAGCGAGTTTTTGTTTGCCTTGCGAAATGTCAGTCTAAACCAGGGCTCAAACTGTGTTATGGGAAATGTAAAACTTGGAATGTAGCAGATTTGTTATGCAGTCAGAACTCGGGTCGTGTATCTTCTTTTTAAACTCTCAGGGAGGACGTGGAAAAAATAATTATCAGGATGAATTTATGAATTAAAAAGAAAAAAGTACAAGGCCTTTATTGTTTTAAGAAAAAACTAATAAAAAAATAGACGGCCTTCATTGTTTGGCAGATGTCGGCCGCAAAGAAAACAAAGGGAAACGATCTCGGCATCTCTAGAAAGTGAATATTTGATTACCGTAACCGGATTCCTTGTTGCCCTTAATATTGGATTTACATCCATCGGTTGACAACCATGTTAGAGAGATGGAGATAAGACTCTGCGGAGCATTGGAAAAAAGACTGAAATAGAAGTTGCAGAAATAAAACAATAATAAAATTTGAAATTGTCATTGATGGGCTCCGTAATGTTAAAATATCAAGGACACCATTCTATTGCCTTCGCGCTTTTGGCAAGGATGGTACGCACAAACTCTACATGCAACATGTATTCTATTGCAATTATGCACTCTATTGTGGTTATGCAGATCCCAGAGTGACAAATATTAGCGAACGTAAAAATAATCCATGTCAGTTACCACATCCAAGGAATGTCGGAGAGCGAGAAAGTAAAGTTGCCCAATGTATTTTTTTTCATCAGATGACCTTGACGAAGGGAGGCCTTCGTTTCCTGCGCTGTCTATTGTACTTGATAAGATTGGGAGACAGCACAGGGAAATCTGTTATCAGAACTACGTAAAAAAATGAAGAGCACTTCAGTGTATACTACCCACCAATTCTGGAGATATAGTGACAAAATTGTACATTTTAAAATTGGCAACGCCCTTTTTGACCGGTGATAACAACAGTGATGACAAGATGGCAACGGACAACTTTTTTCATATCAAGCAGGATAGTGACTTTGATGTGTGGCGGCTTATTACGTTAGTATGTGACAATTGATGAGCTGCTAAACCTCGTCATGCAGCGCACATGAAAAGTGTACTGTCAAACTAATGTAGTTATATTGAAAGGGAAGGCTGACGGGTTTTTCAAAGGCCTTTCTTTTCTGCACTCGTGAAAATGTACGTAATTCGTGTCGATGACTAACGGAGGGAAATAAATTATCTCACTCATTAGAGAAATCCTGGAATGATACAGTATGTAAATGGGGACAAGTCAAGGGATCAGAACATAATGTTCCGCTAGGGACAGTATTCGCCTATACATCCTTGTGTGCACAATATTGCCAGTTACATTGTCCTGTTCTTGTGCAGTTGGGGTGGGTTTTTCGGGATTCGGTAAATCCTAACATTTTGTAAGATGTGCCACTTTGGAAAGGGTAGGTGATTGCGTAAGTATAGTACGTCCAAAACAAAAATTGGAGAAAAACAAAATAAGCGAAGAAAAAAAAATTTAGATATTGAAATATGAATGACGAAGTCCATCTTCCGCTTCTACGTCATCCATACAGGAGTTTATATCTGCATTTCAACAGATGTATGAGATAGTATCTGAATTCTGTGTGCATAAGGATGCAAGAGAATATCAAAAATGCTGTTCAAAAGCAGCTGAAAATACATATATGCACTTCTGTATACACATATTCTGTTTTTACGAAATTAATCCCAGCGGAACCTATGGCATTTGTGTATTCTTTTACCCCCTCCCAGCACTCCTTTTACTGTTTCTGATAGCTCATTCATCTATGGCATGATAAGTGTTAGCTGTACATACATTGTCATCGTTAATAAAGTAAAAATGCTTGTTCTGCAGTTGCCGACCCCTTAACGTCGATAATTTTACCGAAAATCCATACATTCAGGGCAAATAAAGCAAAACTCTACACAGGTGATGCATTCATAAAGGCGCACCTATCGCTTTCTGTGGACTTGTATCAATGTATGTACCTCGCAGCCGTACCCAGGCTAGCTTCTAAATTTATCTTTTATACGTTTTTTATCCTGGTAGAGATAGAATTGTCTGTTAGTGAAAACATTAGTATATCCCATTGAGAATTCTAAGTCACTCCCATTTTTCTTTCTGCCTCTTCTCCTTTCAGATGAAAGAGACGCCGTTCAGAAGAAGACGTTTACAAAATGGGTCAATAAACATCTATTGAAGGTAAGATTTGCTTGCAAAGTATGCTTGGATCTTTTGTAAAGAGTAAGTCAACCTTACCTAACAGAATAATATCTCTCATATAGGCCCTTACGAATGGAATGTGGAGGTATGTTAACTGTAGATCTAGTTATGGGGGAGCTTGAGGCGGATGTAGTATGTGGTATTTTCAGCTGGGTTAATATTTTAAATGTTGTTGTTTTTTTTTAAAGAAAAGAGAAAGAAAATCATCACCAGGTTACAAGATGGTAGTGTATTACATTTATTTCCCTACAAACGAATTGATCAAGCGGCAATTCTGTTCTTGCAGCCTGTGTTTTTTTTTATGGGATTAGTAATTTTCTCTCTCTTTTTTTTTTCTTTCATTTTTTTTTTCATTTGTCTGTGAGTGTGTGCGCGCCTGTGTGTGTTTTATTTACTCTTATTTCTCTGGAATCAAACCGTCCTCTTCCCCATCTGCTTCCCTCTCTTTCTCCCCCTCCCCCCATCCCCACCCTCTCTTCTCTCTCTCTTTCTGTCTGATTATGTCCACACTTCCCTTCCCACTCTCTCGATCTTTTAATTTTTTTTTTCGTCTACAAGCTATCAGCTTCTCTCTCGTTCTTTGTCTCCCCAATCTCCCTCTTTCTTTCCCCCCTTGTTTATTTATTTACCATCGTACCGGGTTATCTCTCACACATCTGATCATTTCAGTCCAGTATCGCTCAGCCTGTCAAGGTCTGAGTTATTACTATGTTGTCAGTCGAACTTCCTTTTTCAGTCAGTCTTATGTCTTCATTTGGTCACAAATGAGCCATATTTTCCCCAGCCAGCTAAGTAATTTCTCTTTTACTTTTCCAGATACATGAGGTATAGTCCAGGCATTGTAAAGTGAAAAAAAAAGAGCTTTTGCTTCTGTTATTTGAAACATGGGCACAAAAAAGGAAAAAATTGTCAGAATGAGAAAGTGCATTTTCTTCACAATACAGTGATTTTTTTTGGACACATATTTCAGATATGAAGAGAACTTTTTTTCCACCCTTTCTTTACAATCCTGGTATTATATATATATATATATATGCTGAAACGGATTAATTGTATTCACTCTCATTCAGTGTTTCGATTTACGAACAGAGTCCCGAAACAGATTAAGTTTGTACCCCGAGGATCTACTCTGAGTGTGTGTGTATATATATATATATACACATGACAAAGTATTGTATGTATATACTTTATTCATATGGTAAAGGGAAGTAATCTGGCTGACGGTCAAAATGGCTCTGGCCCTTGCCCTGTAATAGTAGTTTTAATAAAGTTTTATCCCAACCATATATCAGATTATATCGCATATGCTCAGGGCATCATACATCTCGTTGTAGTTTTGAAATACATAGAACTCCAGTGCCCGGGGCCAGCCCGGCACATCTAAAAATCTTATCAATTCAGTTGTGTTCCTCTAAGAATGGTGAATATTCACGGCTTTCTAATTCTTTCTTTGCTATCCAGGGACACGAGAGGTTTTATTTTTGAAGGACAAAACGGGTATTTAAGAGTTACATTAAGATATTAGGCTTGTACTACTGTGTGTCAAGTCATGTGACATAAGTTTTCAGGTCGATGACTGAGCAGAACTATTCACGACCATAAACACGCTTACTTAGATCTAAGATCTTGTTAACTCGCTACCTGTTGTTGAGTACAGAACTAGAATTTAACTCCCAGACGAATTTGTCGAACAAAAAATCTGCAGAAAGGTAACACAACAACATATAATTTTGATTCAGAACGCTGTCTTTAATATTTCCACTAATATATCTTTTTTTAACCAGCCAATAGATGGTAACAAGCCAGGATCATGTTATAATATAACAGTAGAGTTTGAAAACAAAGAGAGAATAAATCCTATTATCATTGTTTGCTGTTCAGAACTACCACCATTACCAAATCACGTATGGTCGGATTCTCCATACTAGAGAAATACAGCTGATTTTTCAAAAATTCATCAGAATTGGAAGATAAACGGGACTTTTTACATAACTTACTCTAGTTTGCCGCTTGACTAGTCACGGAACTGAGTTAAAGGAACAAAATGGCCAGCCACTGTTTACCAACCAAGCGGTTGGGACCGATACGTTGAAAGTTCAATAATTGGCTTTGTGTTCTCTTTCTTCTCGGCCATTGGCTCGTGAAGCTACTACCCTGGTTAATCCGAGCAGGTGATTGCCGAGCTTTGCTGTTTATAACTACCAAGCAGGCCCAGCAGATCGAGTTAAAGGGAAGATTCCCGGCAATTTTAGCCCCCGTGGTCCGTTCGTCAGTAGTAAGTTGTTCACCAAATTGTGTGATCTATAATATGCTGAACTGCTGTAGGTGTTTGCTCAACGTGTCTTTGGAGCAAAGTTAGTCAATAGGTTGAGAAAGTGCAAAGAAGCACATTTGCTTGAGCAGGCCAAACGTATGATTAGCCGGGGGTCGATATATAAATATATAGATTTTCCTAGGTAGAGAGAAGGCGCACAGGTGTGACTCAATTATGATGACAACCATAACGACAGTAAAAAGCTAAAGAGTCTTTTGTGCTGTAGTAAAGTATAATATGTAGATGGAGGTTTATACGGCTGCTGAGATGATGTATAAAACATTTGTTTCAATTTGTATTGCCAACTATTAGGTAATCTCCAAATGTGAAATGAGCAAACCCACCGAGCGTCCAAGCAGGTGTTAGAACTTTATCTGCCCAAGGGCACGTAAGATTACTATTAAGGGATTGCTATGTGCAGAATTACTCTGTTAATTTAGGTCACTCGTGTTAAGAAGCCCATCAAGGCGCTTACACATAAAAAATACAAGTGAACACAGTATAGAACATGAGTTTTCCGATTCATGTTTTATATTGATTATTTTCTCGTGGGATCTGGGATATCATTGGTGATTGATTTTAAGTTTGTTTGTTTTTAACGATTCCCTTATACATTGATAAAATTCTGTCGTCCTTCTAATTGTAGGATGCTCTTTCCCCTCTTCAGATCGACGTTGGACCTCGATTTTGTGTTTTGTTTTATTTTGTTTTTTCCTTTTCCATTATCACTTTTACATTTTAACGTAAGGAGGCGATTTATTTATATCTATCAAGTTTGGGAAATCACACATATCACTGTGGACTAAAAGATGTAGATTCTGATGAGGAATGTGAAAAGTTTTGTTAATGATGAAGACATCAACCTCAGTTTATATTGATACAGCCATATATCCTTTGCAGTGTAAAATAGTGCAAATAATGTGCCAATCCTCATTAGCGATTTTTTTTTCTGGGGGTGGGGGGGTGGGGAGGGTGCGCATTATTTATCGGAGTTACACTTGAAGATTTATCTGCCCAGCAGCTTTCTTTGTTGACAGAGCAGAATCACATCCTCCTCCACAATGTCCAAGAAGACACGGTTTGTTAGGAAGAAGGTTACCTTAACACCAGATTATTGACACAAACGGGGACTCTTTCTACCTTCTCTCAGGGCAGAGTTTGTGCAAACCCGAAGATATAGAAGGGATCTTGATTACTTGGTTTCGTATTTGCGTTGTCGATTCAGTCTGCATGAGTCCATAAGTGTTTAGATCTAGACATTCTACTAGGCCCCACACAATATTTGCGACTCCTGCTTCGAACACTGACTCCAACAATTGTTGCTTTTGGGATGACTACACGAAAGCGTTACGTGTGGGCACTTTCACCACTCTCTGGCAAATAGGATTGTTCTTGTTCGTCCGATGTCCATACTGGCAAATATGGTATTGATTAATAACTAAAACTCAACGTGTCGTGCCACAGAGCCGCACCCAAACTATTTTCTGGAACATTATGTGCATATACCTGACAAAAGTCTATTTTGCCCTCACAGATTGTGTAGGTTGTATGTTGTATCATTATGTATGTGCATTCTTGTGTTTTTCAGCGTTTTCTGCAAAGAAACACGCAAGAAAACCCAAGACACTCAACAAAGAAATCTGTGGCCACAAAAGTAGATTTATATAATAAAGCTTCGTCTTGTTCTGGTTGTCAGGCATGTGACGTTATAGAAACAAAATAATAATTCGTGGATGTCTTTTTTTGTGGATGGAAGAAGGACGGGAGGAGGAGAGGGAGAGAGGGGGGGCGGAGAAGGGGTTGGGAGGAAAAGGTAAATGAATGAAAATGCTGTGTTAAAATGCAGTGGCTCGGCGCTCAGAATGATGTGCGGCATTTTGTGATATCACTAAAGTGGAGACTTGCTTTGACACTTCGAAATCAAGCTATCTGACCTCAAGGCAATTTTCCTAGTCCAGCGCCAGTCTCATAAAGACATTACAACATAAAAAGTAATCTTCATGAGTTCGAACATTTTCTTCTTCATGTGCTGTGCTTGAAAAAAGAATGAGTTATGATTTCTGGCACAACTTCTGGTGGGTAATTTTACCCTAGTCTAAGTGTGTTTATTTTGTCTCTTAGCTTATTCAGTCAGAGGAGGAAGCGGATAGAAGTAAACCATACAACCAAGCATTCGATACAACAGCAGCGTGATTTAAACATCTGAACAATAACCTTGAACCCAGGAGAAAATTGATGGCTGAAAATAATAGGTCACCACGAGAACTGGTAGATGTGCCCATAACCATCTCGCTTTTTCTAGGAGCATGGTTACATAACCAGGCCTAACATTTATGGAGACCAAATTTGTCAGACCAAAGGGCTGCCAGACGTGCTAAACTGTGCAAGCACCTAATTATGAAACTGCGGGGCAGTTTTTAAAATGTACTAGACGGAAAGAAACAAAAATGGGGGGGGGGGGGGGGGGGGGGTAAAAATGCAAGCAGAGCCCATGTGGTGGTCAGTGTCGGGAAATTCAGTTATTCCGAGCGACCTGATATGGAGCCCAAGGGGAGGTGGGAGGATGGGAGAGAAGGGGACAAGAGATGTCAGTAAAGGCTACCGGCATCCCCACGGAAAGAGGACCCTCCACGGGAAATCAACGAGGGCCGGCACTGATAGAAAGGAACAAGAAGAGGCGAAGGAGGGGCGCAAGGTTTGGCCAGTTGGGCAGGTTGAAGAGAGTGGTGAAACAAAAACTAAAAATGAATAAGCTTCCATAGCAATATAGAACATATAAATCTTCATAATACTCTTTACATGTATTTGGTTTTCAAGATCAACCTCACAATGATATTCAAGAAATCGTTTATATGTACATAGTGAATCTATCGTCCATTAAAAACACAGAGTAAAATGAAATGGAAATGTATTGGAGTGAAGCCAATGGGAAAGGATGCGAAGGCAAAGATGTGTCGATCTACTGTTAGTCTTTCGTATCATAGGATCCATACAGCACAGGCATTTGTTGATTACATTTAGCACGATTAGTTATGGAGATGACATACTGCGAGAAGCCTGTCAGACCATAACACATGGGCAAGAAAGGCTGGCAGTAACAAGATGATGGCATAATATAGCCGTCAAGGAAAGGAAATAATTCCATTCTCATCAGTGACTAGTCAATCAATTAGTGATGGCACATGGCTTCTCCGGCCAACGTTATGTGTCGGTTTCGGCTGGTCAAGGAGAGCTGAATGTGTGAAATGATCCCACCTGCTGTGACAATGATGGGACGCCTGCCAAACCCCGGTGTGACCCTTGCTTGACAGTTTCTGGCCACTGGGGTGAGCTTGGGCCTCGCTCGTTTCTTTTTAGTGTTTCGATCGCGCCGAGACCACTCCCTAAATTACATAATGCTGCCCAGGTAGAATTGGAAACTGGAAGGACTCCGTATTACCTGTTGAATTATTTCCCTCTCACCCCACAGAGGTGACAGAGTGTGGTTTGGTGTGTCCTCTTGTTTGAGTGTGACGATCACTGAGTAAGTGATGATTGGTGGTTGTTATTTTTATTATGTTATTCCTGATCAGGACACAGGGCTATACACCCGAGCATTAACACCAGATCACTCTCTGAGCGACAATGTAGCTCTATCTTATTTTGTTATGTACCAACGCAGAACTATTTTTTATGCAGAATATGAGTCATGGCCCAAAGCTTTGATCATAGTAATCGGTATGCATGTGAAAGACAATTCTGCCAGTTTTGCATGATGTTGTTGTAGACTTTATAACGCTCGATTTGTTTAGTTATTTGCTTTGTCTCTCCGTTATTGCTGTTGGGCGTTGAGGGGCATAACACCGTCTTTCTTGCACCATATGTGTGGCTTCTATTACAGCCCAGTACTTCGTCCACTCCTCCCAATTATCTTTTCTTTGGTCGTCTCTGCTTCAGAAACCTGGCTCGATCTGTGATATATGTAGAAGTAGTTATGTACCTTAATGCCAGCTAGCCGTACATCCTGTCACTGAAGGATGTCTCAGTTCTCCACTATCTGATTATAATGTGTAGTTAAAAAATGTAATACACCAGTCTCGACATGAAAACTTCTGCAAAGCAAGAGCATTTTTGTATCCCTTTCCCATGATCTTGTCATGTTTGTTTTGGATTTCCTTTAAAGTGTCAGTGAAGTTTCTTCGAATACAGAAAAAAAAAATGAAAGAAAAACCCCTAGTGGAGGATCACACAATACATGAAACATAAAAAACACTGCGGCAAAGACATCATTGACGTCATCCGAGTAGCAAATAAGCGAACTGTGTAACATTTGTTTTGTGGTCGAACGGGCCTCCGCCCAGATTGTTTTTGTGACCTTACGCTGACCAAAGCCTGTTTGCAAGATCACAGGGCCAACACTTTTTGTGAACTGGGATCACAGATAGAATAGAGAGAATCTGACAATCATGAGGGTCACCTTCAGCTGTCATCAAACAAACCTCACGGCCGCCAGCCATCCCTGACCATCATGGCCAAAGTCCGTGTAAATCTCCAACGATTTCTTTCATAATCACAGCCTTGAGTTGAGATTAGTGATTCGATCCACCTCGCATAACCATGTTTTTGTCATACAGCACTTGTTTTGTTTTTCGAGCTGTTGGGTTACGGGTGATAGTTTCGTTAGCTAGCGATGACCGAAACTGATGATCGGCAGAATAAATCTGATACCCTATCTAGTTTCAGCATACGCTTGCAGTCACACTGTGTGTGTAGAGAAAGTCCAGGGCGAAAAGCAGGGGGGGGGGGGGGCGCTGTTGACAAGGAGCAGAAAGATGGGGAAGTAGAAAATGGAGGACATAGATGAAATGGGGAAATTGTTCTAGGAAAAACGAACAAGTTATGTTATAAATGAAGTGAAAGATGTTATAGCTGGTTAATGGCAATGCACAAGTATTGGAACGACGGCAGGTAGAAACGTTTTGCTTACGGATGGCTTACCGATTAATTTCTGAATAAGCGCAAACCATCCAAGAGGCAGCAAGATACGGGATAAGTGAAAAAAAAAAAGAAAAAGAATATGGGCAGGAGACACACACACACACACACACACACAGAGAGAGAGAGAGAGAGAGAGAGAGAGAGAGAGAGAGAGAGAGAGAGAGAGGAAATCGAATCAAAAGAATCTTTTACTTCTGTGGAAAGCAAGGAGCTATAATAGAACGACTGGTGTGACGGATACTTTAGAAATTCATGTGAAGCCCGTCACAGTTGAGTTGCCTTCTGAGGTTGTGTTTATTTATAGGCAATCCCTCAGCCTTTTGTTGCCTCAGTATTCCTAATAGTTTAACTTTATTCAAATGTTGGCCAAGTGCCTGAACTACCATTCACTCGCTTATCATCACAGCATTGAAGATAAGAGCAATACAGGAATGGAAGAATCCTACATAGGATATTCTACCAGTAAACTATCTCCGGATGAAAGCAAGACTGCGTCAGAACCGATGGCCTGAAACCAACACAGATTATTATGTGTCTCAGTTTACATGAGTTAAACTGGTGTGTGAAAATTTATATTATTTTGAAAATCTGTTGCATTTTTCTTCTTCTCTTCAGTAGAAATTGTATGACATACGATACCTCACCTTCCCCCCTTCACCTCTCCTCACTCCCCATCCACACACTCGCACATTAAATGGGACTTCAGTTCTTTAATATCATAACGTTCTCTACAATAATCTGCATTTTCACGGCATTTTCACAGATTGGTTACCGCAGGAATTTAGTTACCATTGACAACATCAGGTTGCACATAAAATTCCAAACTATGACCGTCACGAGGAGATCCAGGTGTCAGTATTAGTATGACGAGACCAAAATGTTTATTAAACCTATTTTCCTCCTATTATACTGGTACTGAGGACCAAATCCGTTGGCGCTGTCAATAAGCTTATATCATTTAGTATTCTCAGGCTTTGGTACATATGAGATTGCAAGCTCGGACCGTGGGAGGAGTTTCCCTTCAGAAGAAAGAGGGGTAGGGAGAGAGAGAGAGAGAGAGAGAGGGGGGGGGGGAGGAGGAGAAGTGAAGAACTTTTGATAGTTAAGTGTCGACAGGTGAAATTTGGCAGCGATAAAATCGCTTCACCTAGATTGACCTTAATCCCTGTGGCTTGTCCCCACCATGCTGGTTGTGTCCAGCGTAGTTATTGTTGGATTGTTCAGAATGATCTTATTATGCGAGACGTCGTGGGTTCTTGTGTATGCTGTGGATTCATAATTGTGTATTGATGATCTATTAACGTATTGTTTTATTTATTTGTTGTTTTTGTTGTTTTTGTTTGCTTGTATGTTTGTTCACTTGTTGAGGAGACTGTAGTCATGGATTTTAGTGTTTAAGTATGCTTGCCGAGCAATCTCCAGGAACGACGCTCTAAAGGCAGAGGCAGTTCCAGAGTTAAATGCAGAGGCCAGACGATCACTTCAGTCATGTTACTTTTATCACCCCCCCCCCCCCCCTTATATTTTAGTGATTCTTTTAACGAATATGTTGTGGTGATGGTAACTGAAAGCACGAGGAAAACGGACGTCAAAAATTTAAATGGCGGATTGAATAATATGAAGCAAGATCCTCCGCTAACTACAGAGAATTCATATATAAAATTTCTGTGCCATTCACCCAAGTTCGTCGCTGAGATGTTCAGTCAAAGATATTTTTTACTGAGTTATACTAAGGTTTCAGGACATTGACCCAGAAGATTAGGCGTGTCATGGTCAACATTGTTGTTGGGTGAAATACTCGCCATTGTCGCGGACGTATTATCCTCGTGGGTGGAACTGATAAAGATCTATCCATTGCCCGACCTTATGGTAATAGCTTCCAGTCAGAATGGTATCTCTTACTTTTTTGGTTGTTATGTTAGCAGCAAAGCTTATTCATGGTCACAGTGCTAGCAGATACAGATCGCGCCACCAACATACTCTGGAAGATCTAAATAAACAAGCGGGGGTGACCTCAAAACGGATTATGTTTTCTACAAAAGTTGACCCGAGAAAGATGGCATAATTGAGATTCTGTACATAGAGTCTTTCTTAACGTTATTCATGTATGGCGTTCATCAATGTTGTGTTTTGCACCAATTTTACAGTTGATCAACGGTCTTCTGTTGGGATCAAGGAAGATCCATGCTCTACTTTACAAACTGGCAAACCTTTGTCTTGGATTTGCAATGCATAGAATTTGAATAACTGATCGATATCTTGAATAGTCGTTTTCCAGTATAGTGTCTGACTTGTTGACATTGAGGGCATACAGAGATCATTCATACCTTGCGAGACATATTGATTTCATATTCTGATTGTGATTAATCACCAAACAAGTCTGTCTAGCAAATTGCCACGGCCAGTGTCACTGATCACTATACCTATTTATGCAATATATCAGCCAAGCAATCCAGTCAGTCGCATTGCTAGTTAGCTAATTAAAGTAGTCAGTTAACCAACCAGCCAGTCAACTACCCCGCTCACCAGTCAGCCAAAAGCTGACCACTCCATCAATCTTTTTTGATAAACTCTCTAGTGCCAGAAGTGCGTTGTACATTAATTTAACAAATTTTGTATCCAGTGTCTCAAAATGACTCTGCCTACTTTGACTTTGAGGTCTGATTTCCATCACGCTTTTACCAGGCCTGATTCTAGACTTCATTAATGCTTAGAGAAGAATATTAGGACGAACCACGACATTTTTCCTCCTTGATTGGAATACAGCGAGACGCAGCAGTACACCATGTTTTTCCAAAGCCGAAGTGTATCACAGAAAAGTACAATAATCTGAGGTCATGGATTACTTACATGCATAGTATCTCAGAATGATGGATCTGTTGAAATTGAAACGGACACGAGCAAATAGAGTGCTTCTTATCGATTTCTGCAAGGATGAAGTAGAGATATCACGGAGGGAGACAGCCTGAAGTTCTAATGACTCACAGTGGCAAATTCTATGTAATCACGCATTTGCAACGTATAGATAACAGATATAAACCGATTTCTTTTTTGTGAGACCAAGATTGGCAGATTCTGATGTGGTCAGCGACATCCGATGGTCCAATAACTTATACAGTGCTCTTACTGCAACGATTGTTATTTCTTTTCATGCCTACCGATCTTCTCTTTTAACAAGCTCTGTTACTTGAAGCATTTCCGGGGAAAGGAAACCCAGATTTGCATGATAAAATCTTATACTTTTAGGTAACGTAATAAAATCTCAAAAAGATTACTTAACTTAAATGAACGATTTAGTACGTGAAAACACAGATTTGAAATATCAATGTCCGGTGCGTTGAAAATCTTTAAAATATCTAGTATATTATTTTCCATGGGGTCGGCGAATATTTCCTTGTTTTGTGAAAGCTTAGTAAGTTGTGATTATTCCTTCACCTTAACTGCATTGCAAGAATCATAACTTGTGCCCAAAAATCATACGTGGATCGAATGAAGGGTGGTTTATATACTGTTGAATAAAATGTCCCCTACTTATTTTATCGCAGTAGTTGACAGATTGTGGACAGACAGTCAGGTAGAGGAGTATGTCGGTTCACAGCTAAGAACAAATACTTGGTATATTTAAGTATTGCCAATTTCGTCATGTTACTGTTTCTTTGATGTGTTGAAATAATTGATGCATAATACTGCTATATCCCACCCATATTGTCCTGCGATTAAAATCTCCAAAATAGCATACTCATTCACAAAACACACACAAGAAACAGAAGACATTTATTCTTTTGTTTGGCTCTTAACTCCGTTTATAAAGTCATTAAAGCGCCTCATCACAAGCTGTGTTCAAATTGATTCAAATCTCCATCCGTCGCGGTTGAGGGCCAGTGCCTGAGTCTGCGCAAATGTTAGAATGTTTTCAGGATCAGGACATCTAGATTCCACCGCATATTATCTCCATTGCAGGGCCTTAGCTGCCATCTCACATGATTAAGGAAAACAGGATCAGCAAATAACATCAGCATTCTGTGCTCCTTTTTATCAGTTTGCCCATGTTGATGATCAGTGTCATCAGTACTTGCGGCTTTTCGGTGGTACGTAAACGTAAATGTTTTAAGAGCTTCTTTATCACTTTTTTTTTTGTGCGTCACACCGTCATGCAAGGTCAGATTACGAGACAACCACCCACAGAAGGTTGAGAGGCATAACCGAAGGTCAGATTGGCCTAGAGAAGTACAGCAGATTACAATGGTACAGCAGATTACAGTGATAATTTCTGGCCTTTCCTCATTTTTGGCAGGACTGGTGTCTGGATGGGTGGGCAGGTTATAAAGTTTAAATGGCAAGTATTTGTAAGTATTTTGACCAAGGGTAACATGTAGCTTGTACAAGTTATAGGGAGGCCATTTAATTATGTTATATCATTATGCAGATGACATTTTAGATAGGAATTTAAAATCAGTTCCTACGCAATCTTGCAAAAGAGACTGAAAGAAAAGATGGACAAGAATGCCAAACCAGCGAAAGAGAAAGAGAGAAAAGTGGGGGGATCGGGCTGTGGGGAGAGGGGGGGGGGGCGCCGGGCGCCGGGAAGAGGTTTGCAATAAGGAATGTGAGAGAGACGGGAAAAGAAAAGATACATACAAACAAACAAAACAGTCCTATTGGCAGGAACACTTGCCTTGCCGTTGAAATCTGTGCCAGAATGCAAGATAATTTGGGGATAAACAAAGGAAACGCCTGCACATTCACAGAGATTTTTTCATAATAAAACCTGTTCAGGTTTATATCCGGGTGGCTCTGTTCGTCTCTCATGTTACATTTATGGCTGTGATTTGCTGAGCTTGCCTCAGTACGGTCGCCAATACTACCGTAATTTATTCATTCATTCATTCATTCGTTCATTCATTCATTCATTCATTCATCCGTTCATTTAATTTAGTGCGCATGCTATCAACAGCCAACCGAAAAATTATCTTTCAGATGCGACATGCACAACTTTAGAGATAGAAGGACTGGTTTTCTCGTGCCCCACCCCCCCCCCCCCTTTTCTTTTTTTTTGTATAAACCATGCATTTAAAAATGATTGTTTCTGCGTCTTCCTCAGATAATCTGTCGTAATCGCTAGTTTCGACTAGTTAGATCAGCAAAAAAGATTGAGTGAAACCGTTGCAAGCTTTT
Source organism: Peronia peronii (assembly GCA_039654565.1). Taxonomy (NCBI): domain Eukaryota; kingdom Metazoa; phylum Mollusca; class Gastropoda; order Systellommatophora; family Onchidiidae; genus Peronia; species Peronia peronii. Next base: position 8,082 of record JBCEWB010079874.1, on the reverse strand, counting down.
CTCCTCATTGCGGTAGATCTACACGAAGTGTGCATTTATACTACTGCCCTGTTACGATGAAGGGTTGTCAAAATATTGAAAGATCTGTTATCAGTCAGCTCATCATGAATAAGTAATTGTTAGATTCTGTATAAACTTTATTGCTCTAAATAAACTCTAAGGCTGTGGGTAAACTGTATGACCCAAAATAAACTTTAAGGCTGACGATAAACTGTATGGTTCTGGTACACTTCACGGCTCAAAGTAAACTTTATGTCTGCAGATAAAACTTTCAAGGTTCTAAATAAACTCTAAGGCCCAGGGACAACTCATGGCTCTGAAACAGAGTTAAAACTAGAAGCTCAAAAAATCACAAGTGAACGTCGAGGCAACTCTGAAGTTCCAAATACACTCTAAGGCTTTAAGTAAACCTTAAGGCTCTTAATAATTTTTAAGTTTATAAGTAAACTTTGTGGCTCTAAATAAACTCTAATGTTCTAAGTAATCTAAAATAAAGACAGGACACCAGAAATTTCTGCCCACCTAATTATTAATGCGACGAAACTGTTGAGTGACGATTTTACTTCATAGTATGTAAACCTACGTTCAGTTGTCCTATATTTCTGGCGCCGCGGACGCCATGCTTGGTCAGCATTACATTCTAGTCAACGTCCTGAGGAAGATCAGCTACTGTCTGACAGTGTGCTGTCTCGTTACGGCTCGCTGCTTGGGACAATTAGAGTTGGACATTCCACAGGTGTCTTCTTACATCATTGACATGTTGGAGTATATACTGCCTGCAGCAAATATCTACTGTCCCTTCTCATAACACAAAATACCTTCACTCCACTTATTTTTTTTTTTTTGCTTATTTCATTATTAATTCGTTGGGAAAAACGATTTGAAACATGATCTGTAGTAATGTACTTGGTTTCTCCAGATTTGCTCTGCTGCATTCATCGACAGCTGCAGAAAATTATAGTAATTGAGGTTTATGTATTTCATTTCACCAGAAGACTTTCAGTCCACTTTTTGCAAGTACTTTCATCCCTTACTCTCTCAGAAAATGAAAATGAAACAAAAATCTTTGGTAATGGATTTTTTTTTCCCAGACTGCTTCGTTGCATTCACCAGGCAATCGCAGATTCACATATTTATTTCATTCACCATGGCACAGAAAAAAAGGGGTGGACGGGGAACTGTCTCAACAATGCAATGCAAATACACTGTAGCATAATAATAGTGAATAATTAACCGCTCACAGAGACAAGGAAATACAATGATCATGAATGTCGGCAGTGGTGCAGTTGTTGTGATCTCTAACCATTAAATATACCTGTAGCTGGTATTTCTGGCCATATGTGGCACAACCGATGGGATGGGAGCTGCGATGCAGGTGGACAGTTCGTGTAATACAAGGAACAGCGTATTTTGTTTCATAAATACAAGATGATAAGTTTGTGAAGTCACCCTAGAGATATTATATTACCCAAGTTTTCGTCAGCACAAGGTTGAACCTGCGTCAGCTACTTTATGTGGGAAATATGTGAGTCAAGTCTGTGTTAAAAGAGGGTGCTATCCGTTACATTTGAAAAAAAAAAAAAAAAAGATAAATAGATGCGAAAAACAAAAAGAGTACGATATCGAGGATGCCACTGGATATTGGCTCTTGCTTCCAACTTCATTCGAACATAATAGCAAAGATAATATGCTATTGTGAAAGATACGCATTATTCTCAGCGCATTATGAGTTTTAGCTAGTAGCTGAATATGCTGGAAGTTGACATTTAGCATTTTAAAATGCAGTTCAGTGATCACTCCCTGAGCTTCAATAAAAGGGGTGCATTGTCTTTGTTAACTTGGGAAGTGAACCTACACATAACACTTTGACGTCATTCGCTTTTGAGCGCACATACCTCAGCTGGATACAGTTTATTGTGACTGGTTATGATTCATACTGCATGTATTTTATTCATATTTTGAATGGCCATGGGATGCGTGTAAGTAATACCCCAGTTTTTGTATGTTCATTCGTGAGAAGGGACAGGGAGATGGAGGGATCGCAGATGGGGACGGAAATAGATTTCTTGGTTCTTATAAGGGAAGCGATGTGTTACATAGACCCCGTTTAATTAAGGTATAGAAACTCATGAAATGTGCCATCCCCATGCGACCTTACACCGCTTTAAAAAAAAAAAGAATTAAAAGAAATTGCTCTTTGAGCTGTCCTCCTGCGCCACTATTAATGCTTTTCACCTACGGTTGTTTCTATGAATCTATTTAAAAAGGGATACCCTAAACATTTTACCCATCTCCTCTCACTGCTACATTAGGAAGTGTAGCAGTAGCTCTGGGATGATCCCATGGTTAAACGAATGCGTGTGGTATGGTATATTAGGCACATTTATACAGCAAAGACAAGATAGAAATCATGCAGAGTGGAACTGGAGTCGAGTCACTGTACCCCTTGAGGGTGCGTTTCATATGAGTTCGCCGCCCGTATGTACGGAGCATGAAACAGGGCAGAGGAAAAGCAAAGATAATACAAAATCGTGGAGGCAGAAGAGGACGTGTGGAGGAAAAGGAAAAGAAGAAATAGTAGACTAGTGAGCACTGAAAGCTAGCACCGTTCGCGTACGGGTTTAAAGATTGGCTGAAGATTCTTATGTTGCGCTGACATTTACAATCACAAAACTTAACTCCATTGTCTTGCATGCCACGTCACCTGGCACACAAATATTGGCCACTGTCCCGTCATGTCACTTGACGTGGCTTTCAATAAGGATAGTCTTTTTCGGTGCCTTGCCCCTCCCCCCGACATGATTTTATCCAGTGGTAGAATGGAGCTATGGCCACTGAGTGTTAATGTTTAAGTTGGTGAAACAGTTGGAAACTGGTCAAGGGAGAAGATAGACGCGAGGTGTGACACTGACAAATTCTGTGAGGTCGTGATGCCCTGCTTGTCCAACAGGATTTGCCTGAAATGTCAAAAGGAAGTGCGCGCACAGCCTTAGGTGACACAGTTCAGCAAATGGCGGAAGTGCACATCACGCTGTCTAATCATCCGCCATTAACTCAGGACCCTGTCTGCAGTTTTGGGACGAATGGTTCACCAAACACTGGACATTATGCAGTGTGGCTGTTTACTGCAGTTTAACCCTAAAAATGTCAAGAGACCGATCTGTTCAAAGATTCGTCTTTTTTTTTTTTTTGTGGACCATCTGCTTTTCAAAGAGCATACATAAAAGAAACATCTTTAGGCCTAAACTGTCGTTTATTCTTTAATGTGAGTAAATGCCACCATAGAAGCCATAGAATTTCACGGCAGTTTTTGTTGACAAATCTACGGTTTAGAACAGGATAGCTTGTGTAGTAGGCCCCTGCCTTCAAACTCGAGCCACTAGACATTTGAACCTCGTATAAAATATTGAATTATTGAAACATATCTTTGAAATAGATGAGGAATAATTTAAAAGTCTTGGATCTGGGTAAAAGTGTTGTTTTAACATAGAACACTCAGCATGCATATTGATCGTACAGAGGACATTCAGTGATAATGAATGTGGTAGAAGATTCATGAACACGTGTGTCACACTCTATTGTTATTATTATTATTATCATTGTTATTACTGTTTTGACGATGCAAGTTTCTCGATTTTCACCATTAAGCTCACCCTGTTGTCATATCCAGAGGAATGTTAGCGTGAAATTATTCAGCACGATCAGGTGCGGGTATAATGATAGCGCAGTTTACACTGGGACAGCTGAGCTGCTGTATGTTAAAGATTACGTTATTTACTGGTCCACTTATTATGCAGATAAATGAAATATCATTATGTTCTGGGCTAAGTAAACAATCCAAAATCGACTTATATCTATTCAAGAAAAAAATATTTGTTCTCTCTCTCTCTCTCTCTCTCTCTCTCTTTCTCTCTCTCTCTCTGTTTCCTTTTTTATTTTCTTTTTGGCAATTCAATTTTATTTTCATTCTGCCTGATTATCTATACTTCCATTAAACAGAAATATCTCTCTCTCTCTCTCTCTCTCTCTCATGAAATATAATTATGTTCTGGTGTAAGTAAGCGGTCCAGACTATATCTGTTTCAAGAGGGAAAATATTTGTTTTCTCTCTCTGTTTTTTAAAATTTCTTTCCGACAATTCAGTTTTTCTTTCATTCTGTCTAATTATCTGTACTTCGTTTAAACAATTTTTTTTCGATCTCATGACCTCTCTTTTCTTTCTATCTGTCTACATACATACTCACTTACAAATCCTAAGATACACTCCTCAGAGCCAATTCTTTGCATAGCATTTAATAAATAAACAATTTTATTTTATTCGCACCCACCCACCCCACTCCGTCCCCCAGTTTTTTTTTTATTTTTGTTTCTTTGTAAATTATTTTTAATATTAATATTATTATTGTTTGTTTATGTCATCTTGAAAAAATGGCAGATCTGACCTGCCCTCCTCCTCCTCCCTTCCTGAAGAATTCCCCCCCCCCCCTCCCCCGTCAGTGCGAACCCACAGATCACTCAATACTCGACCCTGCAGCACGCGTCTTATTCATAATTATGTCCTTGTAGCTCCGGGAAGATGAGTTTCCTGGGACGTGATGCATGTATGAGGGCACAAACGTTCAGTCCTGTCTGCCAAATGTTACAGCAATCATGCAGGCAAGGTAGCCTCTGCTGAAACACACCTTTTTTCTTCTCCATACCGTTGCTGAGATTTAGTGGCGAAGAAAAAAAAATGGTGGACGCCATGCATGAAGCGGACGATTGCATCTGTTCCTTTATCTGCAATTTTGTACTCGTCTGCAATTGCAGCCCAGGCAGAGGGCACGAAAATGCTCTTTAGTCCTTGAGTTTAAATTTTGTAACTGCGCCAGCCTTCCTGTCGCCCACATCGGCGAGATGGGGAAAGGGCATCTGCTGGGTTTGTCCCAGACTAACGAGCTATAACGAGCGCCTCTGTCTGTGCTTCCTACATATGAACTGAACTGCCTCGACTTCTTTCTCTTTTAAGAGTTGTGTCATCCCTGTCAACTGTTAGCTCTGTAAAAAAGAAACGAGATCTGCCTCTTGGTCTTACCATCCCCTCATGCATATTAAAAGTAAAGACAGATAAATCCACGCCAAGCTTTTGCCAGTGCTAGTATAGTATGCACTTACCTTCGCCAGCCGTTCGTGAGCCGGGTAAAACAAAACAAAACAAAACAAAACAAAACAAAAACGGCGCTCCATCTCATTTGGCTCCGTTTAAAACAGTTTCCTACCCGAGCAAATATAACGTGATCCCATGGTTATCCCTGTTTGTCACGGCTATTACGAAAAAAAAAAAAAAAGTAAACAAAAAACATGATGAATTGGTTGGCGAACAAAGGAAGGAGTCTCCGCCACCTTTTTGCTTTTTTTTTTTTTTTTGTGCTCTTTGAAAAGGAAAGAGGGAAGATGAATGTCGTAATGATGAATTGTTATCGATTCATCATTTTAACGTGTATATCAAAAGACTGTGCCATTGATCATAGATACTTCTTAGGAATATATCATTTATTGTTATTATATCATTATGTATTATTATTAATTTTCGCCCTTTTCTTCTCCTTTCTTTGTTTCTTCGCCAGTAACCGTTGTGTTTATTACGATGCATGAATTATCTGAGGTTATCCTAATGAGAATAATCACAACTCATGACTTTTCCTGCAGTTCTTAGCAACTCGGTATCAGCCGCTTCATATTTGGTTTACAGGGCCCATAGAAGTGCAAAATTGACAGAGGATCGGCTAGATGTCGTGCAGAAAACAAAAAAAAAAAAAAAAATATGATTTCAGACGGCACATTAAGCACAAATGCAGTGTAACCCAAACAGGTCGCGTAGGTTTGAACACATACATGTACATCCATACCAATATGGGAGGGATGTGCAATGTTAAACTTTCTGACCGCTACATTTTCTGCCTTATTGTATCAGAAATTACCTGTAGCGAGGGTGGACAAGAAAGTGGACGCACAATTAGACGAATACTTGTAGTTAGTTTAGGGACAGTCTCCTGGATAGAGAACGCGGAAGAGGAAGAGGAAGAGAGAAAAAGAAACAGTGAGAAAGAGAGAAAGGAAGAATGGGAAGAGGAGGAAGAACGAAATCGGAGCTGTAACAAATATAAAACATTTTGAAGACATTAGCTGCACAGCCGAAGTTTGAGTTGGCATTTTGATCACGCAATGCTACGCGCCGAGCCGGACACAAACTTTATCTTCATGGTATCTATATAGGGTGGAAATCACACAGAACTGAGCAAACACAGGCCGGTTGGGCAAAGCCAGGAGGTAAGAGAAAATGCGTTGTCAAGTGCGTATTAGTTTGGCTGCTGCGGAAGCATCACCCGTTACAATGTGACCCGAATGATTGCGCTGGGGTCATGAGGGAAATTCATATACTGAGGTCCTAAACGGGAAATGTAAAATCCCAAAAGCACCGTCTAGACCATCTGCAACTAAACGTATTCCCAGTTAAATGGTGTTTATTTCATTAAAGTCGAATCTGCCTGTTCTTGAAGCGGGCCTGTTGCGGCTTCTGACCTGCAGTTCTTGACCTATTGGAATTTTAGTTGAATGGCCAATATCCATAGGCTTTGCAAAGAAATAAGTTCATTACTACGTAATATATGTTAGAGTTCAACTTCTTTGTTTGACAAGCTGCTGTACGCATAGAAGTGAAATGAATGCTGTCTCACAACTGCGCTGTTGATGCAGATATGGTACTCATTTTGTGATGAGCGCTCACGAACTGTATGTGAAAGTTCTTGGTACCTTACTTGACGCAGAAATGCAAATGTAGATAGAAAAGATATGGAGACAGATTTAATTATGTGTTTATCTATTTTTCGTTAAAATAGTGTCCGGGCAAGTCAGCCGTTATAGTTATAGAGGACAGTGGCATAAGTGAGATCTACAGCTTTTGTTACATTTAGACATGTATTTATTATAAGTAACTAGGGGCAAATCTAATGGTCTGTTTTTGCGTAAGTGAATCCATAGTCAACATAATTTGTCATTAACCCTCGAGATCTTAGTTGTCCAGGAACGAAAGCCAAGTCATTAGATTATATACATAAGCACACAAAAGGATACACGTGCAAATTATAGAGAACGATGGGACGACGTAGTGGTGATGTAAATAGCCATAGAGAGCAGGGTATCAGTCACGAACGTCTCCACCCACCTCTTCTTCCATCTGAGCTGCCAGGAAACAAAGCGTCCGAGAAACGTGTTGCAACAAAGAATGTGCATTCGATGCCAGTGTAGGTGAGAGGGCATAAGAAGGCAATCAAGGAGAGGAAAGAAAACACTGGCCTAAAGAACACCCGAGGTCTGCCTCTGTATGCTCGACTCAGATCTGCGGAATTCCGCGCCCACGAATTTCTCTCCACGCTTCATACCTGTGTGACCGTCGTAACATTTCTCACCGCTTTGTTCGAAGTCCAGATAGAATCGTTTCGCCCGCAGTGAGCAAGACCGGTGAGGAGAAAATAGGAGGCACAGGAAAGAAAAATAATGCTACATTATAGATTTAGGCATAGCTGAGGAAAGGGCAAGAAGAAACGTTTTATGGACAGATAGAGAAAGGCAGAGAAAAGAAGAGGAGTAGACGAGTGCTTATCTGTTAGATAGAAGTGGCAAGAGTGTTTGCCGAAGGAGCTTTGAAAATACGGGCTGCAGCTTGTAGAAGGTAAATAAATGGTGAGGCCAGACCGTTTAGTCTGTCTTGATAGCAGATTTATGGTGAGTGATGAAAACGAAATGAAACCGGAGTAGGGAAGATAATGTAAATGATAAAGATGATTTGACTGATTGGCAGTGTAGTAAAAAAAAATACCAAGGAACGCTTTCAGATGGATATAGAGGGGGCCGGGGGGAGGGGGGAGAGAGAGAGAGAGAAAGGTGAGAGGAGTGTATAGATTTGTCGAAATAAAGTAAATATTGTAGTATTGATAATATATTATCCGAGAAAACGTGTCATCATATGTGCTTCGACATACTGATTCACCATTGCGTCATTTTATTTTCGCTGAATCAGAGAACTATTTGAAATCTTACCCC
>JBCEWB010079852.1:0-12899 GCA_039654565.1 Peronia peronii | reverse complement strand
GGGGGGGGAGGGAGGGGGAGGAAGAGGTCCATTTTGCACACCAGAGCAGAGAGAATAAAGGAAGGTGTTATTAAAGAGACACCAAAATCGTATTAGCCATGTTACTTGTTCGACTAAAAATGAGTTGCAGAACAGCACTCCGATACCTAAGAACTAAGTACAAAGTATGTAGTGGGATTATCTCCGCTTTACATGCGTACCCGATTGGGGCAAAGTAAATTTTCAGGTAGAATCTTTTGGAGATTTTGGAAGTTTTGCTCCAACAGCGGTAGTTCCACCTCCTGCCCATTCGATTCGACTTTTCACTGCCAAGTGTTAATTATAGTGTGTCTAATACAACGTTCATAAGTAGAAACTCTGAAATAATCTGCCGTCTTCCTAGAAGGCTAGACATCGGACTTTCCAAGAAGTCAGAGGACCATTAAGACACTGCTTATATAAAAAAAAAAGAAAGCAGGCTCTAATCTTCCCGATTTCCCTAGTAGCATTTGAACTCGTGACACTTTTATCAAGCGGCAGACGCCTAACCTCTTTGCCACGACGGCTCCCTTGCAGATAAGTAGTGCCGCCTCTGAGAGCTTTTTTTTTTCTTTGTTTACTATGACGGTAGACCAAACAGGCAATGATCTAGCCAGGATGTGGGCGGAGTTAGTGCTAAAAATAGCTCCTGGCCGCTAGAGATAAATAATTATAAATATAACATTCCAATAGTAACTTGTTGCACTCCATTGATAACATCTGTAACTTAAGTCGTCGGCGCTCGACCTGTCTTACTGTGGCCTGAGCAAGAATTGACGTGAGTAACACATAATCTACCAATTCTTATCCCCTTGAAGTTTAGGAGCCGGATTTTGTGGTTATTATGGTTGTTTTTAAATAAAACAGATATTCATGTAAAGGAAAAAAAATACTCTTGCTATTGATGAATGTTCAGCATTTTCATCGCAATATTTTCAGATTTACAGACCACAAATGACTGATTTCTTCTTTGCAATAATTATATCGTATACCTCATGTATTTAGCAATGAGAAGAAGACAGTCGTGGCCGAGTGGTTAGGTGTATATCTCTCCGACGGAAGTGTTGCAAGTTCTAATCGTACTGGGGGGGAAAAGGGGGGAGGGGAGGATGAATAGATGTGATTAGAATCTTCTTTTTTTTTCAGTGACCCAACGACACCCAAGACATTTACGGTATGCAAGCCTGGTCTTTAGCCTTTTCCATTGTGGTGAATACATTTGGGATGTCCCGTGTAGACGCTTCGCACGTCAAAGAACCCGTAGCACTAAAAATCTGATAAAAGAGTAGACAGAGACACCGCTGTCAGGGCAACATTTCCAAACCTTAATCTCTAATAAAATTTGGCCTGCACTTAAAGCTGAAATAATCCTACTCATACAGGATTTAAAGACTACATGCCGTATATTTAAAAAAAAAAAAAAAGGGAAAAGGGGAGGGGAGAATTCGGCTAACTAAAAAGAATGCTCATCCTGCCAGTTACGATGATTTGAAACTCATAGCTGATTTGACTTAAAACTTCGCCCCCTTTATCATACATATCGCAGCAACAAAAAATGGACCGAGACTGAAATGCTCCAACGATAATCAATGTTCATCTCTAAGTTAGCTCCTTGTTCTATTGTATAACCCTTACCCCGCCTCCCTCCAAGGGCAGTATATGTGAAGACTAAGGGAGAAGAACAACAGATGTCTAGTTTGTAATATTTTAAAGCTTAGGGTCCACAGGTTTAGTCCTGAGTCTTAAATGTTCCACCTAAAAAAAGATCAGAAAGAATAATCACTGTTGTCCAAGACAATGGTTTGAATTAATAACTTCAATAAACAAAAGCATGGAATCAACAACTGTAATAAACAAAAAGCATAGAGTCAATAATTTCAACAGGCAAAAAAACAGAGTAGGCCTAGTCTTTAAAAATAAACTTTCAGTTTTTTGTCCGCTTGGAAAAAATGGACATGTGTGGTTTCTTCTTTCATCTTCATTTCGATAGTTTTGGCGGGATTTTGAATACCTTTGCGTCTCCGCTCTTCGACATGGCCCTGGAAAACAAAACAAAAAACGTGACGTATTTTTATTGTTGAGTTCATAGGAAAAGCCACACGCACGAGGGGGTCGAACTGGTCAAATACTCACATCCTGTCAATGTGTGCCCAGACAGGTGAGCTATTGATTGAATTCGTCATGAGTCTCCCATACGCCAAGGACTTGAGCATAACAATAGTCAGTGAAATCAGATTGTAAACAAAGGCGCAAAAATACCTGGGATTTTCAGTTAAAATACATGGAAAAATGACATCCTCTTTTTTTTTTTTTTTTTGCCTTTCTCACCTAGTTGGACCATAGTAGCGACCTGTATTGTAGGTGCACATTTGTATAGTTGACAGTGTAGTGTATTGCACACTGTAAACAAAACAGCTGATGATCTCTATTGTAGGACAGATTCTAATGTTCATCAAAGGAAGCGCTCTCTTAGATTGCATGAACACTGGGAGATTGGGAAAGAGTTCATCTGTCGTCTATCAAACGTTGGGTTACGGGAAAGGAGGAGACCAGCGACGGATGCTCACTTTAGGGGGTAGGGGGTGAGGGTGGAGGGTGGGGGGGGGGGGGGGACAAAATCCCAACGTTCTCTTTGGTTTCAAAATCGGCGTGGCCAGTGGAAGATCTGCTTGGCGACACAACTGCGTCCTTGGAGTGCTGGCAAGAACAGTTGCATCGGCACTAGCAAAACTGGAACTACTTGATGAATCCTGGAAACAACAACAACAACAACAACAACATTCGATCAAGAGGCAACCAATATCCGCACTGCCATCCCCTGCAGCACCCTACTACTTGAAATACTGGAGGGAGCCGGCGACTGGGACATACCAGCCGAACTGACAGGGTGGGTCGAATATTCTGAGTTAAATAGGAGTTCAGGTATAAGGCCGGACGTTGTGCTTAGCTTGAGGGTTGCGAAGTCGTTCATCCTTATCGAGCTAACTGTTCCATAAGAGATAAACATAGAGGAGCAGCACGAGTATAAAATGACCAGATATAAAGATCTGCTGAGATAACTGCCCCATAGGCGGTTGAAACCCAAACCGTATCTCCCTGTGAAGAGCCAGAATGAAGGTAAACATATTTGCTGTAGAAATGGGAGCAAAGGGCTACGTTGGTTCAACAGTATATTCTCTACTGAAGAAGCTCAACTTAAATGGTCGGAGCATGAGCTGATAACAGTAACAGAGAACACTTTCTATTGAATTTTGTGCAAAAGGAATGATGCATGTCCTACACCGCTTGATGCGGAAATGTAGATTAAACTAGAATATTTTATGCCATGAAAACTGGCTCGCGTGGTGGAATGGCTAGAACACCTCGGCCAACTACCTCTAGGCCGAAAACTAAACAGCGATAGTTCGATTCCTGAAAGATCTCTGGAAAAAAAAGGTGGGTGAAAGACACCGGAAGTCACAAGGCTGGTATGGCCGAGGCTGTAGAGGATGTCAGGAAATTAAAGGTCGAAACATTTAATGAAAAAACACCATTCTTCCTGTCAAAACTGTCACCTGTTTCGCTCCACCTGAGGAATTTTCCTACTCCCATCATGTTTAAAAACTGACAGTTTAGGCGTTAATGAGGAACAGTATGAGGATGTTGCTCTGATGTCTGTCGTTTGGATAGGAATTAAAATACAATGTATTATGGAAACAGAAAAATAACTTCAAAATGTGCAGCAGTTCAAATATTTAGGGCCAATTATCAGGACGAGGGGGCGAAACCTGAAATCCTTGCACGAGCTGTACAGACAAAAACTGCATTAGCCAGAGTCAAGCCAGTGTGGAGAGATGACAATATCACTACGAAACACAAGATCAGGCTGTTGTCTGCAGTGGTACTCCCCAGCTCCCTACATGCGTGCAAAACAGACGCTGACAGCCGAAATGCAGTGGAAAATACAGACACTGGTGATGATATGCTACCAAAACATCTGGGGTATCTCATACTTGGACCATATTTCAAATAAGCAGGTCCGCAGAACCAACACACAGCGCAATCCTCAGGAGGACTTTCTTACAACTGCGAAGAAAAGATAATTATAATGGTACGGCCATATAGGGTGCCCCTGCTCAAACTGTGTTACAAGGAACAACTAGATGAAAACGAAAAAAGAGATGGGCAGAAGAAAAGATGGACCGACAACATTCAGGGCTAGACACAGCGAACACTTGTACAGACCCAGACCCTGGCTGCCCACAAGCGTGACCAATGGGCAAGATTCGAGCAACTCGTCAGGAGGTGCCCAGACGAAACAAAGACGAAACAAACAAAGGAGGTGCCCAGATGACCCCAAAGGGTTAAAAAAAAAAAAAAAGAATATTGGTCACTTGATACCTCTAGGATTAATGCGGGAAGAACCCTGAGGTAGATCTTATCTGTTTCTGAGGGATGTTGACCCAATGAGTTGGTTGCGACTACGACTTCCAGATCCGTCCCAGTGTTTTAGTTCCAAAATTTCAAGGCTGTCGGTCGCCACAGCTACGTGTCCTCCTCTCTGAGAGCTCACAGATCGCCCTGATCTGAAATGCTGACGTAAACCTGTCCTAGATCAAAATGAATTGTATACATCTAAACATCACTTTGATAAGACCACACATTTCATTGACATTAAAATGCCCCAAATAACTGAATACTTGAATATCAAAACAAACACGCAGGCATAACTTGTGGTAGTCAGACATGAACCCTTTCTTTACTGTACGAATATTACCAAAGCAACATGAAATCCAAGCTCATCCCTTCTGTCCTCTAGGCCTATCACTATATGCCCTCAGCGTCCATAACCTCGTGTGAAGTGTTCGTGTGATCATGTGCATACGAAAAAACATTTTACAAATAGCAAATACGCTCACCCACATACGATGTCAAAATTCCAATCCATGTAATGTCAGACGTAAAAGTGCATAATTGAATTAAATTTCTCTCTTCTCGCTTCTCTTTTTCTCACACTTTTTGGTATTTTATTTTAATGATTTATGTGTTACACAATTGATTAAAGGATCAATCTGTTGTTTTTAAGCGGAATGTGGAACAAATTGACAGAAAGTAGATTAGAGCTCTCTTAATTCACTTTTCAAGCAGCTAGGGCTTCAGATTTCAAAATAAAAAACAAAACAAAACAATAACAACAACAACAACAACCACAAACAAACAAAAGGAGAGGTAAGTTTGTAGGAGACTGAGCCAACAAGAACAAACTACAGGACAAGGAAAACATTGGCACGCAAAAGGGCACAAACACAAGATAACAGATGAGATGTTTAGAGACAGCACTTCAAGCAGGGCATGCGACACTTTGGTACATCAAAATCCTTTTGTCTGCTTACTGTAAGAACTGGTCATGTCGCATTTCGATATTACACTGGATGGTTTGCATACTTATTATTAATTAACTAATTTATTTATTTATTCATGCATTTATTTATTTATTTGTTTATTCTACTTATTTATTTTTTATTTACTGACTCGCTTATTACATTTTCTTTCTTTTTCTGTCTTCCTTTCTTTTTTTTTCTGCATATTATTTAACTAATTTTTAGTTATCTATCAGTCAATTAATTTATTAATTTTGCTATTGATTCATTTATTTGGTCATTCATTCGATCATTCAATCCTTTCTTCTTTCCTTCCTTCCTTCCTTCTTTCCTTCCTTCCTTCCTTCCTTCCTTCATTCATTCATTTGCTTATTCTTGTAGCCTTCTACATATCATGGAGCAATCCTGATGTACTATTGTGTTTCCAAATCAAAAGTTAAGTTTGATTTGTGACCAGATATATTTAGACTTGGAATGAGCTCTGCAGTTTTATGTTTGTCATCTCTTTCCGTTAAAGATCCCGTAGAACCACCAAATGATCATGCGAAAGAAAACAACAACAACAACAATAACAACAACAACAACAACAACAACGACGACGACGACGACAACAACAACAACAACAACGACAACAACAACAACTGCAACAACAGCAACAACAACAACAACAACTAAAACACTTGATACCAAGTGTGGCCTTTGCTTTTGACACAGATACGAACCAATATGTTAATTCCGTCTCTTTCACAATCTAAATCATAGGACCTTCGTTTTCCCGTCGAAATTACTTCCTTATCCTGTTTACTAGACACATAAGCTTTCGTCAGCATTTTAAACAACAACAACAACAACAACAACAACAACAACAACAACAACAACAACAGCAGCAGCAGCAGCAGCAACAACAACAACAACAATAACAACAACAACAACAACAACCACAACAATAACAACAACAACCACAGCATTTTTGCTGTTGTGACTTGAAACAGACGAAACAAAAAATCGTGAATGATCATTTTCGTGGTGAGAAAACTACATGTAAATGAATGAATTTGCTCCCTTTTACCTTGGAACATATTCTAGATAAAAGGAACAAAGTTTACTTGTTATGCATTTTTCACAGGACTTGTTTGCACTCTGTTAAAAAAAAATGGTTCATCGACCTCGACTCTACGATTTCACTTTGATAACGGAATATGTTTTTCTCTCTTCTTTTTTTATTTTTTAATTTTTAAAAAATTTTCTTTCTTAATAAGTTTGAGTAAAGTTTTTACTGATGATGCAAATTTCTTGATTGAATACACGTCTTCTTCGTCTTCTCCTCTTTCCTGTTGCTAATTCTTAACTCTGAGGTCTGTGACCATGGATACGCTTTCTTGACGAGTTGTATACCCATCTTCTCCATCAGTTGCCGCTTGTGGGTTCAAGGTCTGGGTCTCCGCAAACAGTTTTTAATATCCATTTCTGGATGTTGTTGGTCTGTTTTTTCTTGGATCCATCTCTTTCTCCCTTCCCAGGTTTTCTTCTTCTTTTTTTTTTTTTCTTCAAATCCCAAGCTTTTTTTTTGTGTGTGTTGTTATGTCGACCGTCACACGCAAAAATTAAATTTAAAGAAGAAATGAAAACTCAGAGAGGATCAAAATGTTAAATCATTGTGTTCTTGTTACCGTTCGTAGCAGTTTGTTTTTTTGTACTGTAATCGTAGCAAGGTCGCAGGATGTTGTTACATGACTGGATCTGATATTCTGTAGTTCAATAATGGGATGGTCGAGGGGAAATAGGATCCTTGTCTGACTGATAAGTTACTTACTGAACGGATCAAAGACCATTGGTTTTCCATGTATTCATTTCAGTTCAAGGACGCGTTGCAATGTGCACATGTGTTTAGTTTGTTTGTTTGTGTTGGGGTTTAACGGCACATCAGCACGATTACGGCTATATTGTGTCAAACACGGTAAGATATGTTTACATGTCAAGAAGAAGAGAGGAAAGAGAGCGGGACAGAAGACATGAGCAAGGAGAGAGAGAAGAGATGTCTCACGTGGAATGTCGAGGATGGCATTCCATGGGAGACATCCCACCGATGGCGGGCTTACACCACCTGCAGGTAGGAGCAGAGAGCCTGTTTATATACCCCAGGCCCCCGCAGGCGTGCACAGGTGTATAGTGACAACTGAAGTCCTGGGACACGAACGTACTTGTGTCTCATTTTACACATTGTGAGCCAAGATCAAGGAAGCCCACAGGTGAGAGATAATAAGAGATATAAGCTACATAAGCATTAACACATTATCAGATATGAAACTAGAGCTACTAGAATAACCTATGATCTCGAAAAAAAATAATAAATAAAATAACAAAATAAAATGAAATTCTGGAGAGATAGATGTTGCCAAAATCGGCTGAAGTACTGTAACAGTTGATTATAGGCTCTTCAATTAATTGGTATTTATCGAATTGGGTTTTAATTCAACGGTGCACCAGCTACAGTTGGTCAGGCGCAGTATTAATGACATTTAAGGATTTAAAGACATATATCAAGATGCACAGAAATCGTTATCAAAGATGTACAAAGCAATCAATAGCTATGAAGTCAAGTAACAGGATGGCCGCACTGGAGTTTGGAAAGAATTCACCAATGTCCCGGGAAATGCCATCGACCCCGGCCATAACGTTGGCCTTTCCTCGGCCGTAAGTCTTCCTTCATGGTTTGACTCTATTACGATAGGTAGGCAATTTATGAACTACAACTCTTCACTGTGAGCCTATTGAACTGGTTGCCCTCCGAATAATAATAGCATGAGTAGTGTTAAAGATTTAATGACGTAGTAAAAGGCCTGACATACTTCCGCCTAGGGTTTTTCCCGAAATCTTGTGTTCTATTACTACAGTAGAGTACAGTGGTAACATGACAAAGCCTTTAAAGTAAGTTCAGAATGGTTCACTGAATACGAATCTGTCTCAATGCGCTCTTCAATAACGGAAGAGCATTACAGCATTTGCTGTTTATCAAATTTTCTTCCGTTTCTCAAAATGGTTCGGACGGCCTTGAAGTCTGGTGTATCATCATACCTGAATTTTAGCAGCTACTGTTTCCTGGTATCTTTAATGCTTAAAAGAATGATAGAACAAACCGCGTCACCGAGGGTCGCCCTGGCCATGCGATTTAGTGTCTGTGATAGGATAACTCACGTCGTGGGTTGCGGGTTCAGCTCGAGGATTCCTCCACTGGGGGATGGGATGGACACGAAGATAGAAACCTGCATTTTTTTCAGTGATTCAACGGTCCCCTGGCTTCTTTGGTAGGGAAGCCCGACGTTTAGTCTTCTCGGATAAGAGCGAATATATTTTCGAGATCCTGTGTGTACGTTATGCACATAAAAGAACCCTTGGCAGTTAAAAATCGACGAAGAATAGACGGAGTGCTGCTGTCCGGGCAAATTTCCAAATTCCAAATTTCTCCCACACATATTTCACACACACACATAGACAAAAAGAAAAAAACACACACACTAGGTAGCCAGTTAAAGCCGAGCTAATCCTACTTTTTTTAGGACTAAAAGGCATAAAAAAAAATCCCAACCAAACAAAAACAAAAACAAAACAAAACAACAGGCGTCATTTTATGACGTAATAGTTCACCCCATGGTTTGGCAGGCCGGGCGTATATCATAGAAAAGTCTAACAATCTTGAGTCGGGGTTTACGCACACGCAACAAACTTGATATGGTGGATTCTATTTTCTATTTGTTTACATCTCGCCTAGTGACTGCACTGCGTGCACGGAACACAAGCCAACTGACAAAATGGCCGCGCCTAGAGCTATAATTAGATTAGAAAATTGTGTTTTCATGAGGGACCTAAAAAGTCGTTATTTGAAACAGGGTGGCCCACGCTAACGTTCTGCCACAAAATGCCTGTTTCTATCACTATTTCATTATTATGCCGCGTACTGAAACACAACTGTCTGGCAACATTGAAAAGGCAACCTTCTACATTACTTTATTCAATAAAAACTGCATTTAGTTCACTGGGCGTCACCAGTAATACAAGAAAGATTTGCAAAACTAACTCGCGATTATCTGGAAATAGTAGTTTGCAAGGAAAAGTCATTTTGTTAATGTGCCGTTAATTTTGTTTTACCAGCCTGTGACTGACAATCTCTCTGTGGACTCACTTCGCATTTTGTACCAATGGGCGCGGCAAGTTCGAGAAAATGTGTGCCGGAACTGGCAACTGTCATGTTTTATTCATCGATGACTCCAAAGGCTTTATGGCCAGATTGCCATCAAGGATTTATGCCAAGGCCTTTTGCCTGTCACGATCCGGTCCTCATTAAGAGTATACCCGGAACCATTTTTTTTTGTCCAATCGTTGCATATAATCGGGACAGGACAGGACGTTCACTGAGGCGTGACCATG
Source organism: Peronia peronii (assembly GCA_039654565.1). Lineage (NCBI taxonomy): Eukaryota > Metazoa > Mollusca > Gastropoda > Systellommatophora > Onchidiidae > Peronia > Peronia peronii. The sequence goes on along the minus strand of JBCEWB010079852.1, from coordinate 3,096 downwards.
GGCTAGCGGACAGGGAGACAATTTAGGCTAAATGATGCGTGTCCGAGTAACTGACGTCAGAAATTCTCTCTCTCTGTCTCTCTCTCTCTCTCTCTCTGACCATTTAGACTCAGAGTACCATTCATACTGAATGCTCCATTCGAAGCGAAGTCGAGGGTGAAATCAATGTTTGTGTGTGTGTGTGTGTGTGTGTGTGTGCGTGTGTGCATGCGTATGTGCCCGTGTGTATATGTGTGCGTGTATGTTTATATTTTTTTTTTTTTTTTTTTTTTTTTCTTCTTCCCCTCCCCCCCCCCCCCTTTTCCCCTCAAAAAAAAAAAAAAAACGCCCACAGGACCCTTTGTTTCTGATGTGATTTTTATCGATCGCCAAGGATTGTAATCTTCTATCTCTTTCTCTTTCGCTTGTAATAATAGTAACATTTATTTCAAATGACAGCCATAAAAAGAGACGCGGAGAGCAACGTAATCTGCGCGGGGAAGAGGGCAAAATGGTAATTAATTCAGCCAGAATAGATCTGATTGTGCGTAACGTCATTCACATATTAGCAAGCACAACAGCGCACAAGAACGGTTATGTCATAGTATTGAGAGCTGACGATGAAAAGATAACAGTCTGACAGACCAACAAAATGAAAAGGAACGGTAAGATAAAAATAAGATAAAATACCTATCGTTAAGTCCAAAGGGTAGAGATCAAAATGAGGTATTTTCTCACGTAGTAGATTCTCTTCATTTTCGTCCCATTTAATCCACACTCTCTCTCTCTCACTCTCACTCACTCTCTCTCTCTGTCTCTCTCTTATCTTTTTCTCCCTCACCCGCTCTCCCTGTTTCTAAAAAATATCTATAGCTTTAGATATATAGATATGATAAATAGACATAATGGTATAACACGGATATACAATACTATATCTACAGATATAGATAGAAATATAGCTACAGATGTGGAGATGTAAAAGTAATAGAATAAATCAAAATACAGTATAAATATATGCATTGATATAGACACAATGTATAGATATAGAAAAAGATTTTCATATAGATGCAATGCAAAGATATAGATATGGATAAAGATATAGGTAAAGATATAGATATACATATGGATATAGAAAAAGATAAAGATATAGATATTGATATAGAGATCGATATAGAGATCGATATAGATATAGATATATAGTTATAGATATAGATATAGTTATAGACATAGATATAAAATATAGATATGGCATGTGTAATTCCAGAATAAGCACTTTAATAGTCTAAGTAGGAGAGATCAATCAATAGAAATGGGCGTTTGTTACAAGCAAGAGCTAATCGGGGCTGCTATAGATAGTCATTTCTAGAGACAGCGATACGATGCTCATGCTGTGTCAGTGTTACTTTGAGTTAAGCCCGCCACGATGTCATTCGTGGTGTTTTGTTATGCATTGAATGCGTGTGTGTGTGAGCTTGTTCGTGTGTTTCAGGGTATGTGACTGAGTATTTTGCTATTAATTGTTCCGTCAAACCGTAACCGGAATTGCTTCTTTCGGACAAATATCTTATCTTATCTTGTCTGTCTTGTCTTGTTTGTGTTATCTTAGTTCACCGCATCCCATATTATCCTATCCTATCCTATGCTATCCTATCCTATCCTAGTCTATCCTACCCTATCCCATATCCATCACACCCTCTCCCATCCTGTTCTATTCTATCCTGTCATATTTTGTTTTATCCTATGCTATTCTATGTTATCCTATTCTATCCTATCCTACCTTATCCCATATCCATCACATCCCATCCTGTTCTATTCTATCCTGTCATATCTTGTTTTATCCTATGCTATTCTATGTTATCCTATCCTATCCTATCCTATCCCATATCCATCCCATCCCATCCTATTCTATTCTATCCTGTCATATCTTGTTTCATCCTGTGCTATTCTATCCTATCCTATCCTATCACATACCCATCCCATCACATCCTATTCTATTCTGTCCTATCTTGTTTTATCCTATCCTATGCTTTTGTGTTCTATATACGTCTTTCAACTCCTGGTTGTGGTTATCTCGATATCCTATGCTACCCTATCCTATCCTATCCTGTCCTGTCCTATTCTATTCTATCTATCCTATTCTATCTAACATCGCACTGAATTTTTGCAACATCGCGTCTATGTATATGCCACCAGTGTCAATTATACACGCATGAGGAACTGATAATTTCCTCTATAATATATGCAGGAATAACGACTCCTTTATCATCGTGAACATCGACGCTGTCCTACATGAAAATTTAACGTCACATTTAACAACTGACAAGAACTTCATTGCTCTGAATTCTAACCTTATCTATCGACTTGAGAGCAAAATAACATAAGAATAACCAAAAGCACAGGAAAATAATCTTATAACAACAAGGAGACAAGGAGCTACTGTTTCTCTGATTTTTTTCCTCTCATTTTCTATCAAAAGTTAAGAGATAAAACTGAAGTCTATAAATTGCAGAATCTGATGGCTTTAATTAAAGGCTTAAAAAACAATAATTAGTACAATTTCCTATACCTAATGAGAAGATATAGGAGGCAGAGATAAAAACAAGGCTGGAAAGAAACATTCGCAAGTTATGGTAAAGTGGGACACAGGAGAAATCTAGTTGAATGACCGCAGTTTATGCTGGAAAGTGCACATTCTTAGCTACGGTCCACACTCTAAAAGACAGGTTCACATTCTTCAAAGCAGTTTCTATCCCTTGAGAGAGTTGACATTCTTAAAGATATTTCACATTTAACAACGAGAATTCACACTGTTCAAAACAGCTCGAATTCTAAAAGACTGTTCACATTTGTGATGTTACTGTTTCTCCTATTGTTGTTATTTTGATGTTACGTTGGTATAGCTACTACAATGGTGGACTAGTCGACCAAAGACTATGATGTTCAATGATAAAACATTCTTATGATAAGGAAAGGAGGGAGACGATGTTTTCTTCAGAAAGGCTGAAATATCCATGCCCTTTCTTTCGGTTTGATGCTGTCTATTTATCCATCCATCCATCCATCCATCCATCCATCCATCCATCCATCCATCCATCCACCCATCCATCCATCCATCCA
>JBCEWB010079841.1:0-12899 GCA_039654565.1 Peronia peronii | reverse complement strand
GAGGGGGGCATTGGGGTGGGAGAGGAGGGGGGGGGGGAGGGGACTGAAAAGGAATCAAATTTTGTACCCACACCCTTTCCTTGTAAAGATCTTCTAACCATCGTCATGATATATTGTAGCCTTATTGTTGATTTGAAAGTATATATATATATATATATATATATAGTGTCTGTGGACAAAGGGCAAAAATCATAACTGCCACTTCACGATTGTCAGTCTGTATCTTGCCTTGCCTCTTTATCTTGCGTCCTTTGCCTCGTTCGGGCTCCTCCAGGATGATCTGTACACAGTGTTCCCTATTTCCCATGGTTGTGATAGCTCAAAGATCGATCTTATGAGCTCACTTGTTATGTCTGTCTTCCTGTATGCCTGTGAAAGGTGGGCACTCAATGCCGATTTATAAAAGAGGATCTTTGCAACTGAAATGAGATGTTATAGAAACATCCGTGACTTAAACGATCATGTGACAACTGAAGACGTTCACAAGAGGAAAAAGGGAAAAATTCTCCTGACATCGAAGAAACGAAAAACTGAGTACAATCATGTGTCATGATCGTCATTCCATGAAGAAAAAAAAATCTAACAAGGCACAGCAAGAGGCATCGTAGATGATGAAGACAAAAGAAGAGGTGGAAAAACAAAATTTGAGAATGGACAGGATTGAGAATGTTGATTCTCAAAGAGCAGTGGATGAGAGACAGGCACCCCTGCCACATCTACAAAAGTCAAGGGATAGAAGAAGGTGAAATGATGATGAAGGTCCTGGCATTATTTCTTGCATCCTTCATCCATGGTGTTTGAATGATTTTGAAAACAACATGATACAGTGGACGTCTATAAACACGAGCTCATTAAGACGTATGAGTATTGTAACCGCCTTGCGTTAATAAATGTATTATACAGAAAGGAAAAAAAAACTTTTATTTTGTTCGTTATTTGAAACACGTGGAACAAAAAATTATGAAAAGCATTGTCACGATGAGTAAAGAAAATATTTTCTCATGGTGATTTTTTCTGAATTTTCCTTTACTTATGTATCAAAAAATAAGAGCAATGCGTTTTTCCTCTTCTTTATAATATATGCATTACATGCCATATACCTGGCAAAGGAAAGTATTGTGGCTGACAGGCAAATTTAATGGTCTGTTATCTAACATAGTTAAAACTCGCCATCAGGATCTGCCCTTTCCTGTCCCCCTCCTTTTTTCCATCCCCCACCCGATTGCACCACACTGCTGTTCCTTTGATCTCCCCCCATATTAGGTCATAAATTAGGTACCAGATAAGGTCCAGGTCCAAATACCTCCCCCCACCTTTTTTTTTTATATCATAAAACTATGATGCCAAAAGGAATATCAAATTTTGTTTCATAATGTGAGTGTTCTCATGTACGTACCTGAAGGCAGTTGGTGAGACCATCTTGTTTAGAACGATATTTTTTTCCAACAACCTGTTTCGACTAACGATTAAGATGAGTAACTTCTGTTTCTTTAAAACCACAGATATATTTAAAGTTAAGACTTATGTTTAGTTCCAGTCATTTAACAATCCCAAAACATTTATCTGCCCAGCAGGAGATGAAATATAGAAATTCGTCAAGGCGCGGGGGATGTCCTATCAAGGCCCAAATTGAGAGTGGACATGAGGATAGCATGTTGCTTTTCATTCTTCTAAAAATAAGGGTCATCTTGGATCCGTAGCCCTATGAATAAAATGCTTGTTAGAATAGTTTACTTTGCAATTTAGATTGATATAGATATATTTTAATTGTTTCCAGTTTAACCTAATATCATGGATATACTGGATTCAATTTACTCCCTCTCTCTCTTCCTTCTCTCTATTTCTCTCTCTCTCTCATGCTTTCTTCCATTCCTTTCTTCCTTTGTTCCTTCCTTCCTTCCTTCCTTCTTCCTCTCTCTCTCTCTCTCTCTCTCTCTCATATACACATTAGTCTTAATAGATAATATCATCTCTCCTTTGCATTATATTGAACATAAAAACGTTTCAAAATGTATTTCACAAGTCTGAAAATGTCACCTCCATTTCGTGATGATAACTGGACCCAAGAGGACCTAGACACCTCATTGAGAGAGACATCAACAAAATGGACGGCTGAGCCATCTCAGAACGGGAAATTTAATAAATAAATAAATAAAAAGTACACAAAATTTAAATTAAAGAAAAAAAAAAGCAACAATCAAAATTTTCCATAAGCTGCCAAATATAATATAGAAGTTTATTAGGACAATAATGACCTTTTAGATGCGGCCTTTTGCATTCTTAATCTTCTTCAGAATGCTCCTTTATATAATCCTTTTGTACTCCGTCGTCGTTGGCAGTGCAGTCACGGAGAAGATGCTTGATGCGCCAGGTTTCTTCTAAGTTTGCGAACAGCGCCTGGTGTGGCTGTGCACTCCAATTCTCGAGTGACAGTTTCTGCTGCAGTTGGTGCAGACGAAGCAGGGCAACTGGGAAGAAGTAAAGGTGCTTTGCTGTTTGCGGCGTGCTCGTTTTTCTGCTGCCAGTTAGGTTATCTCGTCCTCCGCTTGTGTGATTCCTCGCTGCATCAATTTGACACCAACAGTCAAGCTCGTAAGGAGCTGTTTCACAGGGATTAGAGTCAATGTTGCAAAATTTCATGTCACATTTGCACATATTCTGCAAGTGGGGCGTCCTGTGCGTCTGGTACCAGTGGCAAGTTGGTCGTAGAGTAGATATACTCTCCCGTGTTGGTTCTTCGCCACAGCAGTGAAGCTGGAGTGACCTCTCCAGAACGCAAACCTGGGCGAGGAAATGGAGCTGCTGTGTTGCCCATGCATCACTATCCCCCTCTCGGCCTCGCCAGTGGGCTCCAGAGGAGTTTGGGGCACGACATTTTGCACTGGTTTGGCTGCAGGAGTTGCCGGGAGAAATCAGAGGTTGACATCCTATCACCTTAGGGACTTCACTCCGGATTTTCTTTCTGGGTTTATACCCTTAGCATTTCTTTCTCCCGAAGGTGTCCGCAAGGCAGGGCACGGATCCTAGAGCGTCCATGGACCCAGGGTCTTCGAGCTCCTGATCTACCCAGCATTCCTAGGTACTTCGTGGGTGTTACACAGACTTCTTCCTTGTCCTGGATGAGTGGCCTGCCAAGGCCGCCTGGCCATATCCACCTGTGTTTTGGAATAAAAGCCTGCCTTCTCCAAGGCATATTCGCAACCAGGTTGCAGGTTCAGCCCGCCTACCCAGTTGTACCGCCGGGTACTTGATAACCTTATGCACTCCCGCCCGTGCCAATCTAGAAGGAATATGTTTTTTATTTTTTGCTCAGGCGATTGTCCCTTAGCCTGTTGTTTTCACCAAATTGTTTTCACAATGGATCCTTTTTTACTAAAACTTTATTTGTACTTTGAGTTACTTTTCCTGTAAAATGCATGAATGTAAAATGGTGAGCCTTACTTGGACAAGATACCTTACATCACGTGTGTGTTTCGTTATATTATATGGCTTATTTCCTGTGGAGCAAACACTTCTCATGCCCTACTTTTTAGAATTGTATTGTTTCGTGTCCTAAGTTGTAAATAATCTAGACTGTTTGGATGGTTTCTACTGATGGATTAGTGTCCCCTCATTAAAGTGAACGTGTAACATTTTTCTCCTACAAAATTAATGTATTTTACTTAGCCATTGCATACTGACAAATGATAGTTCTGGCTTGGACTTTACACTCATACATTCCTTTTGTTTGGCTTTGAATTTTTTTTCTTGAAATTCAGTTCGTTATGAAGATGACCTAACGGTATTTACTCTTCACCTACCTCAAATATCTCAGTTAGTAATTACATCAATAAATGGGAATGATGGGTTATAATCTGTAAATGCGTTCACCACTATCAATTTTTCTGCTCATTGCATGCGTATTTAAAACTGTAATTACAAAACTGTCATGTATTCATATTTCAGATCTGATGGCTCCTGATCGGACATTTTTTTTTCTTCTCTTAAATCGTCCTTTGCTCATTTTTGTTCTTCACGCTTCATTTGTAAAACTGTGAAAAAAAACAACAACAGAGATTTGTCGGACAAAACTGTTGATTAAATTAACTATGTTTGTCTGGTAGTTATTATTGTTACCGTTATTGTTTTCTTAAAGGGGAGTTGACGATTTCTTTAGAACCCAAAGTATTGCATATCCACATAGGAAGAAAAAATCCGAAGTACGAGACACAAAGGTACATCGGAGTATTCCACATTTGTACAGTATTGTATACATGTGTCTTCTCTTAAGCCTCATTCCCAATGTTCTATTCATTTAGTAAATTCCATATCATAAAAGAAAACTCAGCCATACCACACACAAGAGCATTTCTACACAGAACACTGAACTTATAATAAAAATATCCATACAAATTGATTGTGTGGTATAGGACTTTTTTATGCTTTGTAGACTAGATTTCTGATAAACATAAGTATGATCCAAATAATTTCATGCTCAAATATTTTAACTAACTTTTATAGTTTGTCTTTGTTGTTGTTGTTTCAAGGTCAGAAAAAGACACAGTTTGGGTTAGATAAAATAGATGGGATGTTTACGAAATTATGAGGAAGCTGTCAAAAGCCATATGAGTATTCTTGCACTGCATGTGTTGTAGGCCTATGTGCAAAAAAGAGGGAAAGGGAAGAGAGGGAAAGTATGTGTGAGAATAAATAAATAAAAGAGAGTAAGAGGCATAAACAAAAGAATGAGAAAGAGGGAGAAAGAGAGGGGCAGACGTGGAAGGCATGTGGACTAATAAACGAATCTTGCGGTAACTATTGAGCATCCAGTATATTTAGAAACGATATGTCTAGTTTCATTTTAATACTCGTAAACGAAAAGGTTAGGATCGCCGTTCTGACAAAAGCGAGGGCACAGCGATGGAAATCACCGGCAGACAAAGCCGAAAAACTACGAAAAGCACGCGGCTTCATAGCTCATTGACTAGATCTACTGCTTGCATCCAGATATCACCTCATAATTATAACCTCATGTCAAAGAAAACTAGATCTTGTCTCATCTACAACATTCACTCAGACAGAAAATGCAGATCTACAAGATCGCGAGAATGACAATAGATCTATGACGTTTGATCTACTTGTCAGGTTATGTTCAAATTTAGATGTGCTGAATGTAACAGTGCTAGTATTAGTCCACGTATTTGTAAGGGTGGTAATATTATCGTAAAAGAAGAAAGAATAGGTTTTTCAAAATATCTTCAGTATTAAAGAGCATGGAGGTGTTGGATAGAGTGCAGCGCAGTTTTAAGTGGAGCATGTTGTTTCTAGCAAGAATTAACTTTCTCTGTGTGTGTGTGTGTGTGTGTGTGTGTGTGTGTGTGTGTGTGAATGTTTGTGTTTGTGTTTATGTGTCTTGTTTTGTATTATTGTTATCAGTTTGTTGTTTTTTGTTTTGTTTTGTTTTGCCGTTTTCTCTAATGTAGGCCTACATAAAACTACATTCTGTAAAACAGTTTTCTTGAATAACATTTATAATTTTCAACACAAAATTATGAAATTTGGCATACATATCCTCTGATCCGTGAGGCCTGTTCAGAGTCTTTTTCTGGATAACTGGCATCAATACACTTTCAACAGCACCTGAAGTTGAAAATGTGCATACTTTTGACATTTTTGAAGAGTGTCCTCACTTCAGCATGATTTTATAAAAGTTATGATATGAGACACAGGTAAAAAAATCTCTGACCAGGTCTGGTGGATGAAGCTAAAATGTTTCATATAAGATCTCTTTGAAACTGGTCTATGATTACGAAAGTTATTAAAGATATTAAATACATTGAAAATGGCTGCTTTTACCATAGAAACCACATCAAAACCACATTTTAACGTCATTTTTACTTCAAATTGTATTATCCAAATTATTTCCACAAAACAACAATTTTATCTATTGATAAAGAATTTCACCTTCAGCTGTAGTTCCTCTCCACCTTAAAAGTTTCTTAAGGAACTTAAGCTCCTAGGTCTAAATGTAAAACAGTCAGACCAACTCCAGATCCTGTAAAGTGAAATAAATATACAGGCTGACGACACATGTTAAAAACAAATTTGCACCAGTAATGGAGTTTAAAATATTCATGATTGATCGATAAGTATTAATTAGATATGTAAACTACTAGTACTGAATAATAGTTTCAAGCTTGTTTATAAGTGAGCTGTAAATTATGAGATTGATTATGAAGTAACATCTATTTATATCCCAAGCCTCAAAAACCAACCAATGCAATTAGAATAACAGTAGAAGAAATTCACCCTGGCAAATTAGAAATGTTGTATTGGTTAGTTTGCTACTTCGGCTACTTGTTTCTTTTATTAGTGCATGTAAGCCTACAGGTATTCTCAAACAGACTTGTGACATTAGTTCTCAAAGGTGTAGCGTAAGCTATCGTTTCAAATTAATGAACTGGGCATTTTATTTGAACACTTCATATATCAACATGTCATCTTGGGAAAATCTCTCCATCTTTCTTATACGTAAAGTGGAGTACAAGGTTATCAAATAGACTCAGACTTTGTAACACCTAGTGCAGTGGTTCTCATCTGGTTGACCATGGACCACTGGTCGTTCATGGTGATTTTTTGGGTTGGTCCACAGGACTCCCCATTGTATTAAGTAACAAACTGGAAATGAGTGCACATAATTTAAAATTGTACACTTCTATCGCTCCTACAGCAGTGAAAACTCTTTTCGACAATAAGCCGCCTTCGCGGTATGTTGCGAGACCGCGTACCGGTCGGTAATGAAAATTAATGTACAGAGGTTGCGAGTTTTTTTTTGTTGTTGTTGTTTATTTTTTTCTCTTCTAACATCCTTATTCAGAAATGAAGTGGCGCACGACGTTTTTTCATTGGGTTGTTGTCCGTGGTTTGAAACGAGATGAGAACCACTGGCTTAGAGACTTACCCAATGTGTGATCATATAAGAACTCTACATTTATCTGTGTAATATTGTGTAATTGCATATATTATTTACACATGTAATATATGTTGATGAAGCTTTTTTGCAACAAGTTGCAAAATATGAGCATTGATGCAGTTTTGCCCACAAACTGCAAAATTAGGGCTTCAGTGCGGGAGGGGGGAAAGGGGCCAGTCTGAGGTCAAACTATCGATTTCCGTCTTTGTTTGGTTTTGTTTTGTTTTGATTTCTGTACCAGATTATAGGTAAAAAATCTTCATATGACAAATATATTGCTTATTACAGATATTTGTGCACAAGTGGGACCTATAAAGAAAAATTCAAAATTCAACAAACTTCCCCCTGAAATTCAGAGAAAGGATGGCATCGCTATTATTCTGTCACTGCTTTGGCAAGCGTGGTATCTGAAGACGCATCTCCACAAAACGTAGATCAAGATGACGTATTGAAATATGAATTGTTCAATTAAAATGCCCAGTTCATTAATTTCAAACAGTAGCTTACGCTACACTTTTGAGAACTAAAGTCACAAGTCTATTCGAGAATATCCGTAGGCTTACATGCACTAATTAAAGCAAACAAATAGCCTAAGTAGGGATCTAACCAATATAACAGTTCTAATTTGCTAGGCTGAATTTCTTCTGCAGTATCTTTATTTTGTTATTCTAATTGCAATGATTGGCTTTTAAGGCTTGGGATATAAACAGATAATATTTCATAATCAATCTCATAATTTTTCAGCTCACTTATAAATAAGCTTGACACTATCATTCAGTACTAGTAGTTTATATATCTAATTAATTATATATCTAATTAATACTTATCGATCAATCATAAATATTTTAAACTCCATTACTGGTGCAAATTTGTTATTAACATGTGTCATCAGCCTCGATACAAAGTTCTTTGCTCGCCGGCCCCCACCCCATTGGTTCGCCTTTGATAACCCTGCTGTTCGTTGTTACCGAGCGGGCAAAGACCAAGGGACGGCCGCGTTATTCGTAAACACAGCTCATGCTCATTCACACGTGGGTTAATTGGTACCTCCGCACGTCTGCAACAAGTTATCAGCTAGCCTTTCATTGTGTTTGCTATCTATTTTTCCTGGATAGTGAGAGTTTGAGGATTTTTCAACTTTCTGTTAAGTAAATTTGCTACATTATTGTTGAAGTATCGTGAGTTCAGGGGCACAGAGAACGCCGTAAATATATAGAAGCTTTCATAATTCTGTGTTATTGCGGTTCTCTATAGACAACCTTCATTCTTTGTTGAAGACTTGACGTGTGTCATGACAGCAATTGCTGAATTCAGTATGGGTCCTGCAAATATTTCAAGTACAGAAAAAGTCGCTGGACTTTAATCTGGGGGTTCACTCATTCAGACTCACTGAAGCAAGGAAACGCCTCTTCAGGGGCATATTATAAGGATACCAAAAGAGAAATATAAGACACAAAGCAAGCCAGCAATGGAGGGGAAGCCTTTCAAGAGGCAAAGATATGGAGGGCTCCCTATTTCATGATCCAGGTTATTTTGATATCTATTCTGCAAAATTGAGGCGTTTTGTGCTTTGCAAAGTTGTTGCAATTTGTTTTATTAATTTCGTTTTTGTTTTGTTTTTCGTTTTTCGCGAATACTTTTTATCCTTATTTTTCCATCTCCTCCAAAATGGCAATCAGACATGCTAGCAAATTTCTAATGACATATTCTGAATCAGAAAGACATGCAAATTACACATATATGACTTATGGTCAAAAGCAAAACAAACAAACAAGACAAAACTTAACAAAGAAAAAAAAAAAAACAAAGCAAAACACGAAACAGATTTTTAAAAAAAAACCACATTATATTAATTTAACATGTAAAGCTGTGTTTATTTAGTTATACACATGGAAATAATCGTTTGTTCAGAAAACAAAAATAGATTATGATACATGTATTTGCAATTGTAGGCCTACTGATTATAAACATTTCTTGAATCTGCAGTTCTACAGACTTACTGCGCATTCACACCAGAAGATTCGTTCTACCGCCATCGTTCTAACGACATCGCTCTAACGACAGAATGTACAAAATTTCTCTTTATCATCAATCATTATTGACACCAAACTTAATTTGTCGGGCGAACGACTTTTTAGTCGTTCTAACAACTTTTTACCACTACCGCTCAATAAAATTTCACCGACTGTCGGCCTATGATTTATGTCACCGAAAGGCGTCGTCTTGGGACACGTCGATGATACATCCGGGCTGGACGGCTTGACTGGGCAAATTTTCAACTGACCATATTTGCCGAATCAGGGAAGGGTTGTAGACAAAATCTGATTACAGTTTTGAAGATTTGAAATCAGCGCCCAAAAATTAAGGAGAGACTCGAGGAGAATTTGTTTTCCATCAATAATAAAGAAAATAATATTTTTTCTTAAATTTAATTATATCAAGATAGTGCAACGCACGGATTCACTGTAAAGTGAACATTGGGGAATGATGAGATAGATCTACATCTAGATCTAAGTGTGCAGGTTTCAATAACTCGAGAAAAAAGGGTCCCGCTATAATGGACACTGCTGAGTGCGAAGTTTTGATCAGTGCGGTCTTCAAAAGACCAGGTCCTTATGACAAAACAAGTAAAGATTATGCAAGCAGGCAATATGCTGTGCAAGCTTGGAGGGAGATAAGCGAGGAGACAAACACTGAAGGTAGAATTTTCAATTTTACATTAACACGATAATTATTATTTTTGACACAGCAATGGTTAAATGTGTGTCTTCAAATAAAGCTCGAACATATTGAAAAAAAAATGTGCACAAGAATAACATTTTGTAAGAAAAATTGCTACATGAACAACTTCATCCTCATCGATGGTTCCTCAGCTTTATCTTCTTATCATCCGTTTTCATCTTTCATCATCACTGCGATGGCAACTAGATCTAGATCTATAATATTAATTTATATTATTATTCCCCTCCTTCTCCTCTTCCTCCATCTCCCCATTCGTTTTCTTTTTTCATAATCTCTACAACAGTTAATTACTTAATCATCATAATCATCATCGTCAATTTAAATTCTATTTAACTGGATGACCCGTAATCGCACATTTATTGATTTTTTTTATACAGATCTAGTGGTTTAGTGCATTATAAAATAAGTTATTTTCTACGTTCTTTTAACATTTGCATAATATGACGTTTGATACAATTAATTTTATTGTAAAGCGTTTTGAGACTTCGTGTAAAAAGCGCTTTACAAATGATACAATGATTATTATCATCATCATCATCATCCTAGTATTATCATTATTTCAGTTTGATCATCAAAGGGAAATAGGAAAAATAATATATTTTCATATTGTCTCTTGTTGTGGTTTGCTGTAAATCTGTCTGTGACTATACGGACGACCGATTGTGTGTTCTTATGTCGTTACAGCTATGTAGTTTGAACGATGTCGGTAGAACGACTCTTCGGTGTGACGCACCGTTAGAACCACACCGAACTGAAGACAACGAAAAAAGAATATAGGAGATAGTTTTTGAGTCAATATTGGTCTTGAGTAAGGGTCTGGCAGTAGTTCTAAGCATACGTACATGCATAATGGTGCAACCATTCTGTAACTTTTTTTGTCACTTTTTCTTGTAAACAGCCTTTCATCCAGTATCATGTAGTGAAAAATTTACAGCAGTTAATTATTTCTGTCGCTTGATCTTGATCTTGTGATGTTACAATAAATATTCAGTTTACTTGCTTATCGTACACAGCATTTGCCACACCAAAACGAGCTCTAATTAGTTTACGAATCCATATACTTAGAATCCATGTCAGATAACATATTTGCAAATGATCTCCTTCATTATTTGTTCCATCTTTTAAATCCATAGTAAAGTTTACCCAGGTTAAATGTTCAGTCTGTTTCTTATGGAGGATTTTCACTACCAGTTGATTTTAACATTGTCGACGATTGACTCAGGCAGCGAAGATTTATAAAAGACCATCTGGTTCAATGAGTAGTTCACTGCTGCTCTCTGTTAGTATTTGTCAGTCGGCCAGTTTTCTTCCTGGTTTTCTGCTCTTATATATATATTGTCCATACAAAAGAAACAAGAGTTCACATTTTGCTCACTGATTATTTTCCGATCGATAGTTCACGGCCATTGTTTACACAGATTACAAAGGTCTGTAAACGTTTGAGTCTAGTTGACGTCATAATGTGGTTTTCGGACGATCGAGGAATACAAAGTTGCTTTAGGCAATCGAAATGAACATTTTATCGTTAACATCCAGAGTTCAAGTAGTCATTGGCTTCTGATGATTGTATCAATGATTTTGTAGAAATGATAACGTTTCATCTAAAGCAATTGCAAAAAAAAAAAAAAACAAAAAAAAACAAAAAATAGATACAAGTAGTTGATCTTGCACTACCGCAGTAAGATAAACGTGCTGATTCACCTTTGCTTCAACACCTATCACAGCCATTGGGCCTAACCCCAGGTCTCGCGTCAGACTTTACGTCAGAAGACGGAAAAAGAATAGAGTAAAGTAAGATGCAATATATAGCAATTGTATTTACATTTTTATGCCTGAACTATGACGACGCCACAATGTTTATGATGAAGGTGCCTTTCATTCAACCTCCCCATCTCTCTTCACAGCATTTCTTATATACTATCAATATCCTCACACATAATTATCAGGTCTATATATTGGTATACATCATGATCCGTTTATTTTTTACGATTTATCAAACGACTTGACGACCTAGATACTACGAGAACATTTATTATTATAGTCCTACGTGGAGTTATTCTATATGTCGATATCTCCGCTTTCCCTCTGCCGTGAACCTGCTTCTTCATGCTGATCAAAACGTCATGCTGCGTAAAATGGAAACGTACAAAATGCTTTCTCTTTATTGCATTACTAGTACTAGACAGAAACGAGTTACCCAAGCTACAGGTGTCGTCTTTACTTTTTACTACGACCTATTGCCCAGCGCAGTGACTTGTTACGGCAGTTACGAAATATTTTGGTTTCACGCTCAGCCACTTAAGATCGTTCTGTGCTTTCTTCGTCGCCTATTGCCCAAGACACTTAAAGTCTGTGTTGGCTCTAGTGAACACAGGAATGTGACACTGACAGGCTAGGCAAGGCTTTGCGGATAGGAGCACCACACTGTGTTGCTGTGGAGGCGGTTGGACCTATATAAGCATACTTGAGGCTAGGCCTACTAGTCCTCAAGGGCTTTCAAGACTGGTGCGTCCCTTATGTGTTGTGTAGGCGTAGCTTGAACAGGCCAGACTGTAATTGACATGTAACACACGGTCTTTTCCCTGTAAGCACGACGTATGAATCTGGGACATTGAACTGACGTGCGGATTTATGAGCACTGTCACATCAGACTGGTCAGTTATCAATGTCTTTACAGATGTATAGCAAACGTGAAGTTCTCGTCAAACTGAGAGAGGACAGATAATTTACATTGTGGGAAGAGGAGGGGGGGGGGGGGGGGGAGGAAATCAGCCCCTGGTCAGTAGATGAACTGAACAATTTCTTTTTGTCTGGTCCATAAAATGTCATGGTACCGTCTGAATTCTTTTTGTCTGGACCATTGAATGTCATGGTACCATCTGAATTGTTGTTGTTGTTGTTTTCTTCAAAACTCAGTTGAGTTGTTGTTTTTTTTACATGCTTATTTCTCTCTATTGTGCCACTAGTGTTAAAAAAATGAATGGCGACTTAAATGATTACATTAAATTAAAGCACAATAAGAGCTGTATACATTAACATTATGTACTTAGGTTCATATAAACAGAAATAAGTAGATGGACAGATAGATAGATAGATAGATAGATAGATAGATAGATAGATAGATAGATATACAGACAGACAGATAGATAGATAGATAGATAGATAGATAGATAGATAGATAGATAGATAGATAGATAGATAGATA
>JBCEWB010079819.1:0-12899 GCA_039654565.1 Peronia peronii | reverse complement strand
TGTTCATTGTGATTGTGGGCTAGCCAGGTCCCACACAAATATGCATGACACAATCATACTCAGAGAGTTATTTTGTTCGGTAATTTTGAAAAGGAGCATGGGTGGATGGATGGATGGATGGATGGATGGATGGACGGATGGATGGATAAATGGATGGATGGATGAATAGATGGATGGATGGATGAATAGATGGATGTATGCTTGGATGGATGGAGGATGAATGGATGGATACATGAATGGATGGATGCATGGAGGGAGGGAAGGGAGAAAGAAATGGAGGGATGGATGACAACTCTATTCATATTCAAATCATGTTTGAATGAATACTCTGTCTGTCTCTAATGTATTTTTCAAAAACTTTTCTGGGGGACCAAGAGTTAAAGACTGGCCACAAGCTTGCAGTCTGAGACCATTTCAATAGTGTTATCATTCAGATCTTACAACAAGCTTCTAATTCATTTTTTTTAGGTTCTGAGTCATAATCCCCACCAGACAGGAGCCTAATTAAAACACAGTCTGCTGCAAAACTTTCACACTACTTCAATATTGTCTGCCTATAAACGTTGTAAAATAAAGCCTCCCTCTGACAAAACATTATCTGTTAATGTTCTTAAAACAGTTGAAACTGACTGGAGCTGATGTGAAATGAATATATGTGACGTTATTACATCTTTCTACCATTATATAGAAGTAGGGTATCTCCTCACAATAGGCTACTGAATTACACTGTATATTTGCTACATTTCATAACAGCCTGTTTACTACTTGGACTCAATATGTAATAATATAAACTAGTTCATTATATATGTATGCATGGATGGCTGGATGGAATGATGAATGGATGGCTGGATGGCTGGATAGAAAGATGAATGGATGGATGGATGGATGGATGGATGGATGGATGGATGGATGGAGGAATGAGTGGATGGAAAGGATGGATAGATGGATGGAAAGATGGATGGAAAGATGGATGGAAGGATGGATGGATGGACAGATGGAGGACGGATGGATGGATGGATGGATGGATGGATTAAGGAAGGGAAGAATGGAAGGATTGAAGGCTTTCAAGGGAAATGCAAAGTACTTCTATTCATATTCAAATATTCAGGCTCCATCTCTGAAATTGATTGGATAATCTTATTGCTACCTACCAGAAGAAGCAACATCTCCAAAATCAGAGTCACCAACAGCACCATCTGGAGCTTCTGAAGAAAAGATAAGATTTTTAACTCTCTTAATCTTCAAGGTTTGTCCGGTAGTCAATTTTAGCTCAAAGACTATTTACGATAATACTATTAATAGTTGAAATAAAACAGGAAATTCTCATGCACGAGCTTGCTACACTGATGAGCACCATATAGGACATATGATGTCAGTATTATTATTACATATCCTTGATATACCAAAATATGAATAATACAAAAATATAAGAACACCACCTTCACAATCTTTATGCTATCACTACTTCAAATATATGAGCATTTTTACTAGTCAAAATAGTTTGAAATTAACAAAGGACAAAGAGAGGGGGCTATTTTCACATATCCCATGATTAAACAGGTCTGCCTAAGTTTTGGTCTATATGTGGATAGCAAGCAACAGTGGTGATATGTCCTTTCCATGTAAAACAACAATGGAGCATAATGCAAGAAAATAATTCAGTAGGCATAAATATTAGCTTTTTAGGAAAGCTAATTTTTCAAAACATTACTTACTCTCCTCTGCCACTTGTTCAGTTGCTGCGAGCTCTGTAGTTGCAGGTTCGGTCACTGCAGGTTCTGTTTCCGCAGGTTCTGTTTCCACAGGTTCTGCTGCTGCAGGTTCTGTTTCCCCAGCTTCTTCCGCTGGTTTTTCCTCAGCAGCAGCATCACCTTCCTCCTTGACCTCTGCCTGACCTTCACCTTCAGGAGCCTCATCTTGAGCTACTTCTGCTGGAGCTGTTGGAGTTTCTTCCTCTTGTTGACCTTGAAAATGCAGAGATGCAGTCACATTATGTAGTTTTCTTCACGGCCGAAAATTTTGCCATAATTTTTTTTGCCATCAAAATTATTTAAATTAGAAAGAAAAAAAACAACGGTTAGTTATATTTTTCTGTTCCACATTTTCTCTCTTCTGGACTTGTCTCATCATTTTTTCTAACATCAAGACTGTAAAAAAAGGATAATGACAGCCAAAGTTTTCTATCTGGTCTTGTTCTGCAAAAACAGAAATATCATAAAACATTTTGTCAACTTCCTTAAATCGTAGGATGACAAGCAATTACTTTTGTTTTCTACTTTGATTTTGACAGAACATTTTAGACTGCTAGAACTGTCTATTGCTAGACTCAGTGGGAATATGACTCTTTGGCTTTCAGATAAGCCAACACAATGGGAGATCGTTTCGCAGATTCTCTGCCCTCCCAAAAGAGGGATATGTGTAAGGGGAGATCATTTTGACCAGTTGAATTACTTCCCTTTCCCAGCCAAAGGGTCTATAGCAAACATTGTAAAGAGGAAAAAATTCCTTTACACCTTGTCATTTGAAAGAGTGATCGCCAAAAAATTTGATAAAATTATAACAAAAAGAAGAAAACATTCTCTTTACATCATAATTTAAAAAAAAATTTTTCATGTTGTATGTCTCAAGTACAAAATGCAGAAGTGATTTTCTTTCCTCTTTACACTGTTTGTCCAGTCCCTCTTGTGTCTGGTAAAGGGAAGTAATAGGGCTGAGCACAACGATCTCCCATTCACTGATTTTAACGCGGAGAAATAAATCAAGATGCAAATAGTTCTGGCTAGAAAAATGTTGGCTGTCAAACACCTGGAGCAGTTTTTAAAGCAAAATTACAGTACTGTCCTCTTCTGCCAAAATGTCACATATGCAAAAAAAAAAAAAAAAAGCAATTTTACAGGAAAGCAAAAATAAAAAAAAAAGAAAACAATGCTTCAGTCTGTTACTCAGTAAATAACTAGTCCATTAGAGATTCAAATATAAATCCTTTTTTTCTGTAAGATACAAATCTGGGATCAAGAACAAAAGATGCCATCCTGAGATTGGGAATTTGAATCTGAGTTAGATATGCATATGTAACCTTCTGACAGAATAGGGCAGAGTGGTATTGTAAAACAGAGTTGAATTTCCCTAAATTTAGTATTGGATCAATTGCAGTGACTGAATACCGGTCTGCATTAAACATCTGTGTTCCAGAATAAGTTTGTCTCAGGCTGAACACCCAGCATGACTTCAACTTTTAGTCTTTGAAGCCATCTGCAAGTATGTATTAAATATGTCACGCTAAGCTGTGAAACATTGACTGTATCACATATGTCACGCTAAGCTGTGAAACACTGACTGACTTTAACAGAGAGAGGACAAAATTTAAATGATTCTGACTGGAAAAATGTTAGGAAATGCACTACAGAAACAGATGCATGTTAACCACTTCACTGCTACACAAATTTTGCTGTCCTGTGCTAAGCATCGAGAATATGGTCAGTTTCAACCACTACTAACCCCCATCCCCACTCAGTCCCACCCATTGTGAGTGAGCGAACCAACATCCGTCCTCTACATTCCCTCAGATAGTCAGAGGCATCAACTGTTATTTAATAACGGTAATTGTTACATAAACAAGCAGAATATCCTGGGCTCTCATCGTTCGGCCATCTGTATTCACTTCTGGCCTCTATCTATCAAATGATTTTGCATAAGATACGAAACACCATTTACTAGTTGGTGCATCTGATCAAAGGGGTAAAGGGGCGGGTTGGTCGTGAGCCGAGCCAGGACGTACATGGTTTGGACGTACATGAGCATATGAGAGACCATTTTTTGGACATATCTCATGCTGTTGTTAGCAGTGAACTGGTCAACAGGTTGTGAAGTGAGATTGAAAATACCACTCAGATTTAATGTGTATCACATCAATGGTGCAGCACACTGAATTACATGCAAGAATCACTGTATATTTCAAAGGAAGAAGAAGAGAAATGTGAAAAATGTACTACTATTGGAACATAAACTCCAAGTGCTGAAAGACCTCAGCCGTTTGAAATAATAAGTATTATCTCTCTGCGGCACTGGGGTACATTACACCATACATTTGCAAACATTACACTATATCAAACTATATTACAATGTGTGACACTGTACTATAATAACTAACACTACATAAAAGTTTGTAAACTGTGCTGTAGTTTACTATTTTAAATTTAGTTCACTGCATCCGACCATTTATGTTCTACTCTTCTACATCAGAATACATCGCTGTCCTAAAATATACATGTACATGTATTCTGTTGCAAAACATTACATCAAGTGTCATTGTATCTATATATACTGCTGCATGAGACTTCACTTCCCCATACAACACTACAGTACAATTCATATTCTGTACTATATTTTATTACACTGTGTGTCAACTGCTAAATACTACAGACCTACTGACAATCTGCTAGACTACATGACTAGATTACAAAATATGTCTTCTTACTGCTATCCATTACGGGAGGAGAGACCTCATCACTAACTTCCTCTTGCTCTCCCTCCATATCTTCATCTCCTTTCTTATCCTCTGCTTCATCTTCAGTTTGTTCTTTCTCTTCTGCCTCCTCTTCCTCTTTGCCATCGCCTTCCTCTTCTTTCTGGATTGTTCCTTCTTCCACAACAACTGCTGCTTCTTCTTCTTCTTGTTCTTCTTCACCCTCATCTCTCTGCTCTCCAACCTCTCCTCCTTCTTCCTCTACCTCCTGATTGGCTGGTGCTTCTTGAGCTTCACCCTCATTGGCTGCTTCAGTTTGCTCTACTAGTTGTTCATTGGTTAGTTGAGAAACAACAAAAATCACACACAGTTAGTGACAACACTGGCAAATTTTGAACTCATTGTTCTGAATGGTGTTTTGTTTTATCAATGATGAAAAACAACAACAAAAGACAAAATGAAAAACAGAAATGAAACATGGAACATAATGATAAGTTTTGAAATATACCAAACATATATTGAAAAGGAATTAAAATTTGCTTTTGTTCTTTAAAGTAAAGCTGTCACAGATGTTTATACTTAAATGTACTTCTTTTGCTGCATGGATGGAAATTAATAGTTTTCCAGATTTTGAAATGCTGTGACTGGTTATTTAACACACACAATACTTGCTAATCGTAACATATTTCTGGGTTCTTTAGTATATTCAAGATCTACATTTTTAGTGACATATTTAAAATACCAGGACATAAAAACTATTTTTTTAAAATTTAGTTAAAAACAAAAAAGCAGTAAAGAAAATGATATTAATCACTGTACACAAAAATGTATAAGTCTGCACAAAAACTGAAGCACAGCAAAGTGAAAAATTCTGGGTTTTTTTATAATTTCATTTTTTTTTCGTATCCTCCAATTTTCTCCTTTTGTCGTCCCTCCTAATCAACTCCTTGCAGACGTTTAGCAAAACAAATATTCACGCCCTTCAGATTGTTCCCTTTGCCTCATGTAACAACATTTCAACAACCTTTATTTCATTGTTGAAAGTAAAAGTTATGAGTCTATTATTGTCTTCCTTACTGAAACATAGTTCACACAGAAGTATGTGTTTATCTTAGGCAAGATTCATTAATATCATTTTTCAAGAGCAGCCAACTGAGATGGTGGAATCCTGAGAAATATTCCCTTTTTTTTTTAACGAGAGGTATCTCAGGTATATGAACTCTCCTATCGCAAAGCAAATGTCTGTGTTTTTTTTTAATATAAATGCAATTTCTAGACCAGGTAGCAACTTCCTTTTTTTTTTGGTCTGTAGTCCAATCTCTATCAACAACCTTTCCAGGCAGGCCCACTTGTCTTATTCTAGGGCATCCACAATCTCCCCCTTTACTTTTTCTATTTTTCCCCTCTGTGCAGCACTCTTGACATCAGACAGGGAGCACTTGTTGACTGAAATAAAACTATGAACACAATGTTCCCAGCGGCAGAATTCAGTACCTAATTACAACTCTACACTTAAATAAAATCAACGCATGCCTGTTCTGACCACATATGTTATAAATTCATGCCAAATACAATCAATGGACTTTGATTCAAATGCCTCTAATTCAAAATTCAAAATTTTCACCATGTGATTGGTTATTCCAGAATTTCACATACTTTTTGCTCCCATGTAACCGTCCATCATATCAGTGCAGACAACATTTTCAAACAAGTGCAAAAATTTACCTGATTCTTGCTCTCCCAGTGGTGGAGCTACCTCGGCTGATTCTCCTGAAATAGATTTACAAAACAAAAAAAATTAAAAGACGAAGAGAAAAAAATAAGAAGCTAGTGATATAATGTCATTCCAGCACAATAGTAAAAGTTGTGCAAAAGATATGTACGTGAATTAGATAGGATGATCCCAAACACCATTAGACTGAAAAAAATGAAAACAGAGAAAGAGAATTAACATGTTTAATGTTGTTCTCTTACCTCATTATTATTCAGAAAAGAAATACCTAGATAAAAAGTTAACATAGCTACAAATTTCCTATAAGTGCCAAAAACTGCTGTATTATGTTCTACATATTTCTACATCTATTCATTCAATTGGTACTATTATCTATTTTTCAGGCTTGTGTTATTTCTTCTTCTTTATATTTCTACATTCAAATTGATGAGATTATTTTGAGTTCTTTTAGTGGCAAAGAAAATATTAAATTTCTTGAATTAACCCATAAACAGGAGGATGAAAGACATATATAGAACATAAAAATAAACTACGAAGAGCTGGAAGACAAAGAGTATCACTCAACATTCATTAGCAAATAGAAGACCTGAAGTGTTAACATCTCCCCATGATGAGACATAGAAGGGAAATTTGCCTGAACTATGATGGGTCTATTAATCATGAAATATGATGAAATATTAAACAAACATGTTGCAATTTTAAGACTTTCATGACAAGTTCTAGCAAATAAAATAACTTCCTCCATTATGAGAATCTCTTGTTTTGAAGATAAAATCAGCACCATATATACTGTTGTGTAGTTGCTTTGTCATTTTTTTTAACATCGAAAAAGCAAATTTAACTCAATTCAGACAAAAAAAACAACATTCAACATTATTAAAGGAGATTAGTGAGATATACTTTTCATCAGAAGCATGGACAATCTAATACATGAAACACAATCATGTTCAAGAGTCTGGTTTTACAAGCAAAATACAGGTATGTGCTCTTTTACTCCATTTTTCTATTCTTGTTTCTTAATCAAACTGACCCAATCTTACAAATTAATACAAGAAAAAAAAACAAGCAAAGTTTTTTGGTCAGAAAAGTTTGTCATTAAATATAGTGACTGAGGAAGGATAAAAAAAATTAGTTTGAAATATGGATTAAATGGCAAGATTTAAAGATAAAGACAAGCTGATAATAAGGATTCACCTCAATGTGAAGAGGAAATGAGAGATAAGACCATTTTGTTTACACATTGTAAACATAAAAAAAAAATGTCATTCTCTATTAAATTGCCAGTGCCCTTAAGACAGAACAAATTTTTAAAAATAACAAATTTGATAGCCACAGTTTTCCATGAAACAAAGAGCCAATTGCTTAATAGGCTGTACATTTCCTTCAAATATAATCAGTAGAATAAGAATTAACTGTAAATTGAAATTAGAATGACTCTATTAGTGCTTTTTGTTGTTTTGAGTTTCAAGTTAAAGATGTTTTCAGTACTGATTGGAAATTTCTCATCATATTGTAAATGTTCCATTTACTAGCTGGAATATTTCACCTTATAATGCCATGTGATACTCAGATTGTTGCAGGTCGAACCCACTTTCAAACTTAACTCACTTTCAGCAAAAAATGTTTATAGCACAGTTCAAATACTTTTAGATTGAGTTGCAAAATGGCAATCATAAATAATCACACTGATGGCACCGCTTGATCAAATCTGTAATAACTATTTAGTTACAATATCAGAGGTAACTTTTCACCGATTTCATCAATGTTAATGTCATTTGGAATGTCAAGACGATGTTAATAAAGAAACTGCTTAAAGAAAAGGAGCATAAATATGGAATAGTCAGATTCAATGACATGTTAGGTGGGGCAAACTGTTAATTGTTCATCATATAACAATAGAACAGAAAACATAATGGAAATATATGAGAAAAAAAAAAACGAAAATCAAATAAAAAATGAGATCAAACATTTGGGAAATTTCAGACTTAGTTTTGCAAATGGTAGTTTGAAATATAAAATTAATGATGTGGTATCGAGATGCTCACTCAGAAAATAAAAATCACAAATCAGCACGCAAAAAGAGTCGGGGGGAGGTTTCATTCTCAAGAGCAGGATATACCCATTGGTTCCTCCCTTGGCATGCACTGCTGTGTGCCATCAAGGTCATCATGATCAACGGCCATCATGGTCTCAAGTGGGACTTTTCCATCTCCTTTCTCCTGAATGAACTCATTTCTGGTCGCATATCTCTCTAATCTCATCTCTCTTTCCTCCTTTCCGCTGACATTTTCATTCTCCTCCTCTTGACCTCCGTCACCGTCTTCTCTCTCCTCATCATTTTCATCAAAGTTGTCTTCCCCTATCGGGTTGAGAGAGCCCATGTTCATCCGTCCTCTAGACATGCGACGGTGGCGACTTCCATGACCTCTAACCTTTGACTTTATTCCTCTTAAATCATTATTCTCCTTAGCCCTATGACCTCCCAAGGCCAAACTGCCACCTTTTCTACCACCAAACCTTTTCTCTTCAGTCATGTCCGACCCGTCAGGCTTCCTCATCAGTTCAGATGCCACATCAGCAGCATCGTTTTCCATCGATTCCTCCTCGTCACTGCCGTCGCCGCTTTCTCGAACAGAGCTGACCTGAGATTTTTCTGCTTCCTCTTGTTCTTCCTCCACCATCATCTTCCCTGCATCTCCAACTGGATTGACAGCAGTTTCCTCTCCTATTTCTTTTCCACTTAATGTATCAACCTGTTGTTGACATTCATATGCTGACTTCATCCCAGTAGAGGGTACATTCTCAACATTTGGATTGACATCTTCCTTTTCCACCAGTTCATCAATCAACTGTTCTTCTTCACTCTCTTCTGTGAGCATTTCAGTTCCATCCTTGTCATCAGCTCTAACATTTTCAACCTCATCATCTACACTCTTATCAGTGATTCCTTCCTCACTTACAGCATTCATTGTTTCTTCTTCTATCTCACTTTTGTCATGCTCATCTATAACCATTACATGGGGGAAGGGAGAAAAAGTATTGAATATTAAAATTTTAAAAATTATACATAAAAGTTGACCACTAAATACTGCATATCATGAAACAAATGGAAGATCGCAAGAGATATGATACTCTTAAGGACACATAAAGGATAATCAGAATCACTTAAATATCAGTAGCATAACATGGCAGTCCCATCTTTACATAGAAATAAGAGTGCAAGAGATTCAGCTTTTGCAAAAACAGCTTAAGAAGATGATACAACAGTTTTGACATTCCCATTAATATTTTTATTTCGTTCATTTATATTTTCTGACAAAGTCCAATTTACATATGTGAACAATATGCTATAATAAGGGTAGGATAAGTAGGCATAGCTACTCTTTAAACAAATAATAAACTTGAATAACTTATAATTTACTTGAATGACAAAAAGTGAAAATCAAAACGATCAGTAATAGTGAGAGAATTTCTGCATGGACATCACCAATTTTGATAATACATATGACCTCAGCACACCTGCGTAACCAGCTACATGCACACTGTCTGTCTGTATATCAACACGCTAGCCATACTGCGTGTCTCGTGATTGGTCTCTCAAGCAGCGCACTTTCTTTGCTAGCCTACACTAACACAATACAATTTTATGTTGCCACACAGCCTAAATGATGGTAAGCACAATGGGTCTACTAACCACATGTACAGGACACGATACATAATGTATGTACTACACCCGTTCTATCATCATGTGTGCAATGTGTTTGCATTCGTTAGCGATATTCTACTGCTGGGCTTATGTAGGCCTACACACTAATGAAAAATGGTGGTCTCCCTCTGATAGTAGACATTGCAATCTGCTCCTGCCATGACTATTGCCAACAAAAGAAAAAATCATCATTGACCAGAAGGTAGCCATCATTGAGGCAATGAATGCAAAATCAAGATATACCCCATGAAACAACATAAGGTATACAGCGAGTGCTGTCCACATATGTTTATTGAACAACAAAGTAACCAAATGAAATTATATACCTAGCATTGTTATTTTCCTCTATCACTGATCTATACTGGAATAATGAGACATCGGGAACAATAAGAGACTTTTGCCAGAACTTTGAATGTTGTTATTCACGAGTTTCTGTGTACTGGTGGTTTGCTGATAAGAGGAAATTTTAATTCTTTTGTTTTTTTTATGGACATTGCAAACAGATTAAATAAGCTGAATTATGCATCTCAAAAAAGCATGCGTCAGTTCATAAAAATATAGTGTGAATGAGAGTACAAACTTGATGACAATTTTCAAGAAGAATATAAAAAATAGATAGCGTCGATTGCAACCAAGTGATGCAGTCACCCTTGATACAGTGCCACTTGCAACCAAGTGACATGGTCACGTTCAATACTATGTCAATTGTGGCTGAGTGGTGTGATCAGAAATTGCGATGGAGTACAGTAGTTACCATGTTGTTCAACTTTAGTACATCTCTGTAATCTTATATGATTGATTTAAGAAGACAGGAAATATGAGAGAAAAAAAAGAAGAGAGAGAAAGATTCCGCGACAGAGTAAGAGAGGGGAAGGGAGAAGAGACTGGTGGAGGGAGTGGGAGAGAGAAATTGAGGGGAGAAAGAGATGGCGAGAGAGAGAGAGAGACTGTGACAATATTTGCACATAACAGGTCTAGTAATAGCATTTAGACTCTATGGTCAAGGTTTGCTAATCCAAAAATTAGGATCAACACATTTAATAAATAAATAAATGAATAAAAAAATAAATACAAAATACAATGCAAATACCTTACTCCAAAATTAACAGACTGTGGGACATGAATGTGCACTAGCTGACAATCGCTTCAAGCGTGTCAGTAGAAACTGCAATAGATTACTGCTTATTGACCTATGTTTATATGAGTTTTGGATGACGTGACTTATTTCTCGCCAAAAACTGGTCCATGGTTTGATTGAGATGTAGCCAAAGTGTAAAGGATGCTGTACGTTACACTGTTCTCATAACCAAACAGCAATAATAATCATTCTGAAAAATAAAAGCTGTCTCTATCTAGGCCTCAATTGGTCATAACACCCCCCCCCCCCCAAAGGAATACTCTATTCAGGACTCTACATGCTGACAGTTAATAACTAATTCAGTGCTGACAGGGACTGTTGGCTCTACCCTAGGTGTACATAATAGCAAGGCTCTCCTATTTTCTTCCCTATTTTGGAAAGGAATAAGCAGATAGGAGCTTTCGTATTCTATTGTACACTTTGCATTAGCCTTCTAATCTGTTTATGCGGGTGTGTTTTGTGAAGAGCGAGTTGTAAAAGGACGATCTTCCAGAATCCCATTCTGTCCACACGGGTATGAAAAAGGTAAAGGGCCAGACTGATTTTGGAAATAAATAAGCTTTTTGGAAAGTTTCTTGCCAGGCTTGTTGACACATGCACTTTCTCAGACACATTCAAAGCTCATACATTTATGGGATTCAGCATGGACCTTATACCAAAGCAACACTTGATTGTTTGTCCACTAAAATTGTGTAAACTCTGTGAATGAGAGAGATCCCTGACTCAGTCGCAACTAACCGTGCGTCAAAAGAGACCGAGTCACTCGGATGCAGTTGACACTTCCATCCAAAAGTTATGTGCATTTGCTTCAGTCAGGCATTTTAGCTCTGTTCAGTTTTCCAATGTATCTCTCTTTATTACAAATATAAAAACTGTCTGCATGTGTTTCTAATATAACTAGAGATTTAGATCTACACATAAAAGAATCCTAAACTTAAACATTCATTCCTAGATGTGATTGGTCAACTGGGAATATGCAAGCTTTAGTTCAATCAAGTAAATAGCCAAAGCACAAAAAATCTCAAAGTAAAAAAGCATATGTGCTGTTTCATGCATCAGACATTCGTGAAGTTACTGATATGTTTTTCACGGATTTTCGAACAAATCGTCTTGGAAATCAAGCGTTGGATATTTTGAAGACCAGCTAGATCTAGATCTGGAGCTAGATCAAAGTTTACATCACTCGTTAACTTGCAAATATGGCAAATGGTAGAGTCCCTCTTATACTTGAATTGCTTCAGATCTAATAAATAGCAAAAGTAATCCAAATATTGACAGATCTAAACTACATTAATGCTCTTTTTCTGGGCATACCTTCGGGCTTTTCCTCCGAAGAGGCAGCGGTTTGATTTTCTTCACCATCCATCTTGGCTTGCTTACTGTTGCCAAGGAAGCAACCACAATGCGCATGCGTGACCTTGTGGAACAAGGGAATCTACCCTCGCCACTGCTTCGTCTTTCGTCTCAGAAATATTTCGTAAACTAATCACAGATATTGATAGTACAGTACAATACAATACAACACAATATTATATTACATGCATGTAAAGATATAACGATCATGATAATTAATACACTGAGATAGTGGCCTCTGAGGCCGTTGTATATTATAAAGTGAATGTTTCATTTTTCATTGTTATTTTGAAGTTTCATTTTTAACTCGTGATATGAAGAGATGGCATAATAATTATATCAGAGCAGGAACTTTCATATAGGACCTCATCAGTCATTTTCCACTTTTCTTTCCTAAATTGGCATGAATATCAGACTGAACGTGAATTATAATTATCTATCTATCTATCTATCTATCTATCTATCTATCTATCTATCTATCTATCTATCTATCTATCTATCTATC
>JBCEWB010079808.1:0-12901 GCA_039654565.1 Peronia peronii | reverse complement strand
CCTACATACATACATACATACATACATACATACATACATACATACATACATACATACATACATACATACATACATAATCTCCTTGTCAGACATCCAGTTATAGAGCAAGTACAAAGACAGGCAACTGTCTTACCTGAAAGCCTGTTTATGAATTCTTGAAACGTTCCCGCAGATAAGTTTAGAAGATGCAGTTATTAAAGCTACTCAACTTGAAAACTTTAATCATAGATGCCTGGATCAATCAGCGTTCGTAGGAAGTAGGAAGAATAGAAATACCTTCCAAACAGTGCAGTTCTACTCTCTGTATCTCCTGGAAAATTGTAATAGTCTTCCGCTTGGGCATCACTGAAACAGATGAATAACAAAATATTGTCACTTCAAGATAAATACACCGAAGCATTTCTGACTAAGATATATCGAAACGCTTCATAATATATTTGAAAGGGAAGAATGTATAAAAGCATACCTGTGTCTTTTCGGCTGTCTCAATATACTGAAACATTACCACTCCTGTTGCCAGTTTTACTGCCTCTATATCAATGTGGTTTCACTCAACGCCTGCAAAAATCAATCACAATATTGCTACATCTGCTGAATCTACCAAAACTAGTATCAATAATTTACTGTTATTGCTTGCCGACAGTTTCTATCAAAATCAGAGTCGATATAGACGAACTACCACTCTTGTTCTGAGTTAAAAAACCAGCACCACTACAGCCAGCTACAACTGCTGTACTGCAAAGACTATAAACGGCCTTACTGTTTCTGCCATGACTGCTGCCGATCTGACCTTTAGACCCACAACCATGTATCTCATTTACCAGCACTTACTTTTTGTCGTTGTTGTTGTTGTTATTGCTGTTGTTGTTGTTGTTGTTGTTGTTGTTGTTGTTGTTGTTGTTCTCTGCAAAACTACAATAGCTTTCGTTTTTACTGAGACTTCTATCGGTGCAATTTCACCACTGTCTTTCTTCATTTCCTTCTGCACAACTTATTAAGTTATCAAGCAAACAGTGACTCCAACTGTACTTCAAGCATGATCACTATCAGGGCCCATACGTAGATGGGTACCATTCTTAACCACAGCATTTGTATCAGCGATAATGCATACATGTAAAACTGGTTCCAAAAGGCCTTTAATTTACGCTATCTCTCATTTTATGTGACCACTACCTTTGCCACAGTAGATGAATGATATTACTGCGCTATATTAAAGCTTTAATAAAATCATGTTGGAGTTAAATACATGATAACTGCACTAGCCTAGACTGGGCTTTCAGGCATGTTTTATATTGCAAACAATAATTTAATAGGAACCAGCTTTATAAAATAAATATAGCAGTGAGTTTTAGAGTGAAATAATTAAGAGCGTTTTCCCTTTTCATCCCGCGTACATGACAAATAGGGCGACAGATTCACAAAGATAAGCAGGATTACATTAGCTCTTATTCAATGATGATTGAGGAAACGTACTCAAGGTATCGCACACATTGTTTGCTTGATGGTTTTCACTGCATATTGGAGGACATGACAAAAACCTAAACTCAAGAGTTCGTCCTTTGTCAATAATCACATTGCTTTGGTAATTCACCAGGATCAATAGCTTGGAAAAAAAGTAAACATAATATTCATCGGACAGGTAGTTCAGTGGATCATAAACCTCTGATGAAATCAATGAGAAAATTGCCGGGTATTCTGTTACATTCATTTCCTCTGCATAAGCGCTGTATGGTAGGATGTTCAATCATCGTTAGCAATTCCTATGAATGCCAATTTACCATGGAATCCTAGACATTCGTACCACAGCAATCCAGCAGCCCATGAAGGCATGTCTAGTCAAGCACTCACGGAGACCTATAAATGTACTCATGCACGAATGCACGCAAGGAAAAGCGTTGGTAGTATTGGACATGTAAATGATTCATGGCTTGCACGCTGACTTTATATTTGCTGTGACAAACTAAATTTGAGGGATTGACTTTTTACGATATCTCCTTACTACAAGTACTAGCTTTTTACTAGTACTATCATCGTCACTGACAGTTGCTACAGATACTTACAAGAATGTGCATGTGTGTAATTGTACAAGAGGATCGATGAAGGGCGATGATTTCTAATTCGTAACATATTAGGCAAAGAAAAGGATATACAATATTAGTGAACACTGAAAAGTAATGCATGTTGTCAGAGTACACTTTTTTCAACAATAATCAAGTGTATGTTTAAAAAATAAATCAAGCATGGATACAGCACTCAGGACACTCTTACGAAGGGGCGTTTCGTTACATACATTTCTGGTTCAGATTAAAATAATAGAGGAAGTCGTTACATCCACAGCAAAGGGCTTCACATCACTTCATGAGATTGAAGTGGAGCTATCAACACGCCGCTTTGGGAGAACATGTCTCCCTAACTGCATACAGGAGATGGTTTCAGTTTTAAAACAGTAATGATTTTTTTGTACAAAGGACGACAATTTGTAACAAATGGTGAGGCGAGAAGAGGGAGAGGGAGACACAAACAGAAACATTTCTTGAAAGAAAATCTTCCTTTCACCCCCCCCCCCCCCCCTTTTTTCAATTTATTATCAAGAAACAAAAACAATCAATTCTCTTTCCATTTTCAATTTCTTTATCTTCAACAACATTACAGAGGACGAATTTCAATTCATATTAACGTAGCAATAATATATCTGTAGTAAGAGAAATAATTGTGAAACTGTAATTAAACTGCCATTTTTATTGAAAGTAAAAACATTATCACAGATTGATACTAATTATTATGTCATCTCCGACTATTATTAATGTTGACAATTGACTTCTCAGTTTATGGGTAGTGAAACATCAATCACAATGGCATGTATTCGATCTCATGACGTTTATTTTACCCTCATAGCTGTAGCTTAATCGCTAAACCAACATGACCATAATGAAGTGGTACGACTAAGCCAAGTTTTATCAACAGACATTTAAAGAATCCCTGAGCTTACAACATTGAAAGTGCAGAAGTGGAGATGAGAATAAAAATATAGTCTAATGTATAAATGACCTGAGAGAAAATAAAAAACAAAAACAAAAACATGATATTTAACAGCTCCAGTCGATATTTCTATTATTAAAATTATGACCTATCTGCACTGAACATAAACTGACTTCCAGCCAGTTTTATGAAAACTGTCTAAAAATTTCTAGTTGTTTGAAAAATTGTATCTAAGATTGTTTAACATGAAAATAGCTACCACTGTAGTATAACAATTGCTTGTCAATAGAGAAAATAATCGAAGAGTGAAACAGGAGATTCACGAGCATGAAAGAATTATTTCAATGGAAAGAAGCAGTTCATATAACTATCTGGACCCCAAAATGTGCATTCACAAAGACTGGAAACATTTTCTTTTAAAATATGAATAACACAAAGATATTCGAGTGGTAACACTAGAAATCAAACAATCGATAGAGAACTAATTTCACTACCCAAACCTTGGGCTTTGTAAACTGTTTCCACACCATACAAGTGACAAAATACCAGACAAACATGGTTTCCCCAGGCATCATGGAAATGCACACCACATAAGGAACTTCTTTCGCTAGGGCACTTGAGGCACTTTCTATAAGGCAGGTGCCAAATATTTACTGCATCATAATCCGAGTTTCGAGTGTCATTTTGATCTTCATTTTTCTTTAAACTTACCTTTCTTTCATTCGTCAGATTATTTCCCTTTGATAAAACTCAGCCTTTTCTGAACTCAAAGGCATAGTGCACATTTGCTCATATTTTTATTCGCTCTGAAAATGAAATAAATGCATCCTCTCCGATTCTTCTCTTTCCCTCAAACGACGTTTGCTGAAAAAGCTGATAGGAAGAATGAAAAAAAAACTCAGATTCATTGTTGCAGATTTACATGATCTAATTATATATTTTCCTTCAATCAGGACTTAGAATTCTCACTATCATTTACAGGAGTGACATTTTTCCTGCGAAATAATTGCCTGCGAAATTAGTCTGTCTTTAATAAACAAATCTTAACAATACTCCAGCTTTATTTACGGTTCAACTGGGCAAATTAAGAAACTAATAATATAATCTATGTGCTTACGTCACTTTTTGAATAATCGAAATATTTCTGCATTTTTGTTTTTCGGTCACAGCTCTGTTTAGCACTCAGATATCATAATTACCTTGCAAACTCCAGAATAAACGGGAATAGATAGGCCCAACGTCAACTCAGAAATTATATTTTCAAGGTGTGGGATGAAATAATTTCGTCTTCTCTACCTTCTCGTTAAACTCTATTAACATCCCAAGTCCCTCACAGAGCAATATACGAAAGTGTCTACCTATTCTCGATACATTCCACATAAACTGGGAGATTTGAAACACACTGTTATTATTCTATGGTTCCGATTGAAGGAGTCACTTATCAGTCCGCTTATCTCAGGATCCAGATCCTATGAGTTTCTAGCGCTCGAGACCGTGGCTTTATCAGGTCATTAGTTTCCTGATCTGTGGTTTCTGTGCGGTCACAGGTAGGATATCTTACTGCAAAAATGCCCAGGGTGGAGCGAGATGGTCATGGCAGTGATGCAGAAATTCTACTCACCTGTCCGAGGCAGCATCTGGACCATATCACTGCAACTGACTCTATTTCAACTCGACGCCAGTGAGTGCTAGATTAAATCCAAGGCGTATAATAGTCTGCAACTGCAAAAGAGGGGCAAGAGGACTAAAGGAGCACTTTGAGACAAATAAAACGAAACCAAACAAACCAAACAAATGGTGATAATTAAATATATAGAATGATGGTGTCGCTGATGGTGCCATTTTGATGTCCCTTTGAGAAATGGATAATGGAGAGCTCAAGTTGTTCTGGTGATCGCTAAGAAAACGATGGGTGTATTGGAAATTATGATAACATTATAAAACAACTTTTGTGATGATGGTAAAGGGGATAATTGCTGATCGTGATGATGATGATGTTGGTGGGTTTGGATTTTCTTAAAATTCAATTTTGTATTTGTTTATTTATTTGTTTTGTTTTGTTTTCACGAAGAGCAAAGTCGGACTGAAAATTCGGTGACTTCCACCATTCAATTAAAGTTATGGCCTATCAGTTTTCCAGATTGTTATATGTTTTTCTAAGGTATTTCATTAACCGTGGACGGTCCATGTCTAAAAATATAAACATTTATGTAAAATGATGATGATGTTGGCTGTAATGATATTATGAAGATGAGGTCTGATATTGATCTAGGTCTGGATTTATTTGTATTAACTTGAGTTGTGTCAACGATTAGTGACCTTTGCCTTATTACAAAAATATACATATTTCTGTAAAATGATGATGATGATAATGCTTTGGAACGTTGCGGTTGCTTTTGTTAGTCATAGTTATGATGAAAAGTCAGATTGATAGGTGATCCATAGATGATGCTGAGCATATTGTAGCAACATATTTGAAACTCTTCTTACTGATCGTGAGATCAGGGGTAGTCGTTCTGACGGTATATGTAATGTCATTGTTCTTTTTGATGTCACGGTGTTTATAAGTCTTTCCAGCTCCTTTTGGGGTGGTTATGTCGGCTGAACAAAACGTTCAGATGTTGTTGTTGTCTACTTCCTCTTATACAGTTCACTATTGAGAGAGATGACTGTGTCTCTCCTGTGCCAGACGTGCAGCTCTGGTGACAAGCAGCGGGTTTCTTCTCATTACTTCCTCCATCTCGTCCAACCATGAATTCCTTGATTGCCCTCTAGCTCGGAAGCCTCAGTCTTCATATTGAAAGATATCCGTGGTTACTGTTCAGGGAACATTCAGAAGGACATGTCTGAACTAATAAATATTAATTCTCAATATAACGCTCACTTAGTAAAATAGTAATAAGTGAGGGCATTTCCATGCCAACCTGTCTGTAAAGCATACGCTCTGCAAGATTCCATTCTACGTGAAGCAGTTGATCATGGCATTTGTCTTGAACTCGTCATGCTGTATTTAAGAAGAAAGTTACATTAACTCACTAATTGCTATTCGTCCTTTTTTGATCCATAGAAATCTAATCTTAGTCGATCTATACCGATCTAACTATACAGCCAGCTGTGTACTGGAACGCTAACCTGTTTTTCTCTAGATCATGAATAATCATAAGGATTCTTACACTGTTTCAATCTGTCTCTATGGCAAGAGTGAATATCCCTGTTTGTAACTGCATATTTTCATGCTATATCAAATTTGGGTGGAAGCTCGTAGTATTTTATGAATAATAATCATTCATACTTGTTTGACATTTTCATGTTTCAAAATACTTTAATGTTTTGACTGTATAAATTATAATGATCTCTGTGAGAATCTTTAATTAAAAAAAAAAAACAGTACAATTTGATAGAAACTCGAGTATCACCATTCCCACAGGCATTCATTATAATTTATAATCCAATCATATGACTGATCAATAAAATCAAGTGAAATGGCTAAGTCACAGGCTGAGAATCGTTCCATGAGGATTTTGAGACCGAAGAAAAATACTGCAAAAAAAATATATAAATATGTATATATAGTAAAGAAGAGAAAGGCAGAGAAAGAGAGAGAGAGAGAGCGGGATAGAGACAGAGAAAGAGAGGTCGGGGGGGGGGGAGGGCTAGGGAGGGAAGAGAAAGAAAGAGAAGAAGAGAGAATGGAAGAGGGGAGATGAAAACATAAAGATAAAAAAAAATCAGACAAAGAGAGAGGAAATCATACAGAAAGGCAGAGAGCAATACTAAGAAAATGATCGTGATCTTTGATTATTTATGCTCATGTTCTGTACATCTGCAGACATACAATTTCAGGAAAGGATTGGCCGTTTCTTCTAACAGCTGATTTTCCTGGCTGGGAGAAACTGTAAAAAAAAATAAAATTAATCAATAGTGACATTGTCTTCTAATGGGACTGCTGGAGATTGCCTTAAGCGATGCTTTCATAGACTTATAAGATAATAAACATGAGAGCTCAGGGCTGGAATTCTGATGGAGAACGTCACGTTTTAACCCAATGTTTCAACAAATCCTCTTGGTTCAACAAATCCTGGATCTTGATCTACATTTAAGCACATGTGAACAGCAATGAATCAAGATCTGCCTTGCTGTGGCGTTTTTAAAGTATAAACTGGATCATCATGTCCTCGGTGGATTTTAGCAAATAGTTTTACTAGAGCGGAGGAATTCCGGTAACACTGTAAGCTTTCAGGCAACGAAAAGGGAAGATACGCCACTGCATAGGCAAGGCACAGTATCATAGCACGGCCGCAGCGCTCACCCACTTAAGTTCTGAGGATTCAGAAGCTACCAGTGGTCCCACTTATAGCTTGCACGCATATTTTTAAAGGTGGCTTGCACGCTGTTAAGTAGTTTCATTTGACTTGTAATAAAAACAGGAATATGGCGTAAACTGAGTGCCGAATGTGAATTAGCCGTATTAATTAATTTAGATTTTTTTCTCTTTGCTGGCATTTTGTTTAACATGTGGGAGCACATAAACTTCCTTAAAAAGGAAATTTCTTAGGCGAAAGATAAAGACTGTTGCTGATTATGAATGAGTTTGTCTCAGAACATGTGCGTTGGTAAAATATTAGATTTCGTGATTGAGAAAAATAAAAAAGACACACACACAACCATATGTATTGTACAACTACATTGTGTGATCGTTTGGCCGATTCTAGTAAGTTACCTTTAACATTCATTTACTGCTCATTTCAAAGAAAGCAAATATTTTTAAGCTGAGATGTTTTAGCTCCTGTCAATTTCTTTAATCTCAACGAGTTCTGCCTCAAGTCCCCTGTCTGAATTGAAATAATTCTGACATTTTACAAAGTTTTGCGAGCGAGATCCAGCTGACATAAATACCCATGTTACAGAGAGACATTAAAATAAACAAAAACAATAACAATAACACAGCAAAACAGAGCGAAGTTTCTGTAACTTCGGAAAGCGACTTTAATTGTGGCTTGTCCAAGATATACCCGACTTATAAATTTACACCGTTCTCTGGTTCCAATTTTTTGTGTTACATTTTTTTTTCTCTGAACTATTGGCTTACTTACAACCTGTCATATGGCGAGTGATTTCATGATAATATTTATATGGTCGTTATTTCAATCGAAAACTGCTAAGAAATAAGGAATTCAATAGCCAATTGGCCGGCTGTGATGGAAAACTGGGATACGTTTGAAAATGTCTTATTACTACAACTCTCAATTTCAAACTATTGGAAGGTACCTTCCTCATGTACAACCACGAAGGAGATTGAATAATCTCCATATATGCTTAAGGGCATAAAATTATGCCAAATGATTGAAATACGTGACAAGAACTATCCTGACCTGCTCGAAGGAAATAATTATATGCCTTCCTACTCAACCACTATACTTCATTCCCTCAATGGCCATATAAATAAAAGTATCCTGATATTCGAATATTTCCCTCCTTTTTGTGATGACTGATTAAGAATAAATAAACGGCAAAGTTGCATTAGGGAAGAGACGCGGATATGATGGCAAATAAACCGAGTTTACTGATAACCAGAAGAAGGCGCATGATTAAAGCAATTAACGATTTGATTACCAGGTGTCCCAGAGACAAATTTGTTCGGGGCTTAGAGCAAATGAGGTCCCTCCTCCTTATGTGGCATCCTATTTCATATTCCTGCGGTGCTGGTTCAGTAAAGCTTTTATGTTGCTAGTACAAGGAATTTGATCTCACTATGCCATCTTGCTTGTTTCCAAGAAACGTTCTTCAATATCTTTTTTAGGTTGAAACAAAAACTATTTTGAAAAATAGTCCAGTGAGGAAGTTTTATTTCTGAACTTTGAAAATAGAGTATACAGAAGAAATTAAGCTGCGTTAAGTGTTTTTTTTTTCAAACACATTCCGTACCGTTTCACCAAACTTTGACTTGAACGTTAGATGGGCTTTGTATTTAGTGAAAAACTGGTAGGCAGTTTTAAAATTGTTCCTTCACTTTTGAGCCCCACCTTATCCACAGCGATGCCATAAACTGCACTCAACACCTGTGCCCATATGAATCATGGCTATAACGTATTGCCTTTCACTTCTATTTTTTTCTTTTTATTCAGAAATATTCTGTCTATTGCGCAATAATCCCAAATCAGGCTCTGACAGTGTTGACGCCAACATATGAATTTCAATGGCGTTGGATCATAATGGACTGAGGTGACTCGGTCCAACTGAGAGAGAGAGAGAGAGAGAGAGAGAGAGAGAGAGAGATGAAATGAAATGAAAAAAAAAGTCGTATTCAGCTACCAAACATATAAAAAAAAAGCACAGACAATAACAGAGATATGTTTATCTTATAACAGGCCAGGAAATCATAGGAATCACCGAAATGTCTGGCTCTACGCATACCAGTTTTTGAGGAAGCAGAATGCTACTGCTATTATAGGCTCTCACAGAGTAGATATCAATATCGTAGCTCTGTCTGTAAAGTGATCATCAACATTGTAAACAATGTGCCAAGACTGATACACCGTTGGAATACGTTAGGTGCACAAATGCGAAACGTTTCGTTCTACACTAGCAGCCACATCTTTTGAGATCTCGCCAGTCAGAACAACAGAGAAAGAACATTTTTCATTGTATAGTTTCTGATGCCAAGAGACGAAAGATAAATTAGTAAATGATTGAATGAAACAGAGAAAGAGAAAGACAGAGAGAGAGAGAGAGAGAGAGAGAGAGAGAGAGAGAGAGAGAGAGAAATAGAAATGGGTGTTGCACTATCAAAACGATACTCAAATATATCCCTCTCTTCTCACCTCCGAAATATAGACAAGTTGCAGCAAGAGACTTACAGCTGTTAATCAACAGCTCCCTTTACAAACACACACACACACATACACACACACACACACACACAATGAATATAATGTGGGGAGAAAAAAAATAACACCATTGAGTCAATTTTGTCACCTCATTTTTTTTTTCTATTAGTATTAAAATGAGTCATCTTTGTAAATATTTATCGCGTTTCTGGCTCAGACGCTCCCTACAGTCCTCCTCCCCTACCCTCTTCCCTGTTCCCCACTACCCAATCTTTTCACTCGGCTTCCTCTTCCAAAGTTTTTATTTCTTGTCCGCAAAACACACATATATATACACACACACACACACACGCAATTTATTATCACGTGGGTTCACAGGAGCAATTTCTCTGTTGCCTACGTTTAAAGGAACTTAATAGTTTCTTTATTGATTTGAATTATTGTGTGAAACTTGAGCGCAGTAGTGTGCATAGTAATATCATGATCAAGAGCGAGATAGTATGGGGTATACTTTTTATGTACGTGTTCCGACTAATCTATTTCTATTAGGCCCATTGGCTTCAAATTTGGCAGAAATGGGCATTTGTGGTTGATAAGATCGGGAAATTTTCTCTCTTATTTTTGAACTTCTCAACAAAATGACATATTTTACGACCTGCAATGTCAGGTAACGTAAGACCGTCTTCGAATATCAAAATGGAGCTAGAAAGGCTCTATATTTTCAAGTAATGATTTGTATGATTACAAAATGATGTGTTAACTGATATAGAATTTCTGGATCAGTTAACAGCAACATTTGAAAAGTCCCTTCCAAATCCACTCTTTACAAATGGTATCAGGAATTTTCATTTGGCAGAAAGACCACCAAAGTAGATACTTTCCCTGGAAGACCCAACTCTGTAATTATAAAATGTTTAATGATGATAAACACTTTGCAAAAGTTGGTAGATAGGAGAATAACATATGAGGAAATGCAGGAGGAACTTGGCTTTTTATCCACTACTGTCTATAAAATATTACATACAACACTTAAAGGTAAGGAAGGTCTGTGTACTGTGGGTACCCTAAATGTTAACTGAGGATCAGAAAACGGCTAAGATTGACTTTTGTCAAAATATGCTTAGATAATATAATGGCTAGTCAAAGTCTGTGAACAAAGTGTTGACTGGAGACGAGACATGTGTGAACAATTACAGTCCTGAGAGCAAGAGGCGGAGTATGTGCTGGGTTGGTGCTAGAGTGCTAAATCTGTGAAATTTAAGCGATCTCAGATCACTGGTCAAATGATGGAGGCAGTTTTTCTTTGTTCGGAAAATGCGGCCATAAGAAGACTATTCCTGTAGAAAAAGATAAAAAAGAAAGGAATGTTATTGCTGGTCATTATATCAACACCTTTTTACCGAAGGCCTTCCAGGAGTGGGCACAAAAGTATCTGATTACAGACCATAGAACAGGCACTCGAGGGTTTAAGCTGCACCACAAAAACGCAAGTGCTCACAAGCACCCGTGACTTCAGAGTGTTTGGAAAAACAAAACGTAAAATCTTCCCACATTGGAACTAGCTCATTGTGACTTTCTTTTTTATTCCCTTAAGTCAAAGAGTAAAAATTAGAGGAAAGTGGTTTAGGGAAACAAAGAGGCGCTTTTTACGGCAACAAAATAATTGCGTGGTTACCTGCTGAGGAGTGAAGCCATTCATTCTCTCTTTATTTAGGAGGATGCAGTCGTCCATTAATGGTAATAGAGAGTACTTCGAGCAGTTGTAAAGGTTTCAGCTCTCTAGGACCAGTGAAACATGATTAGTCCCAGTATATGAAAGCTATATCTCATAATACTTGCAGTAACAGAGAGTTCACAACGTGGAATATCGTAGTTTCTGTCCATCAATTTCAGTATTATCGGTGGTAAAAGAGGCTTTCATAAATAAAGCTCATGCATGCAAAACAGGCATAGAAATACGAGTCCGATTCATATTTGCAAAAGTAAAGTAAGGGACAGGGGACCTTTATTTTCGTTGATCTCAGGTATAAAATCAGAGAAGTCCGTTTCAAATTATATATTGTTTGCATTCCCATACCACGTTCTAGACAGACCCTGTAGGCGTTGCTTTGTTTACTCAATGTAATTTATGATGTTTCTTTTTGCTAGACATGAGCCTGTTAATTCAATTAGTTTGGCGACACAACACTTTCGTCTCGACGAAAGCAAATT
This sequence comes from Peronia peronii, assembly GCA_039654565.1. Taxonomy (NCBI): domain Eukaryota; kingdom Metazoa; phylum Mollusca; class Gastropoda; order Systellommatophora; family Onchidiidae; genus Peronia; species Peronia peronii. The sequence goes on along the minus strand of JBCEWB010079808.1, from coordinate 884 downwards.
TCTCAGCTGATCTGAACACTGTTATTATTCTAATTTCCTTCATTATTATTCGCAGTGGTCCTAGAATTTTCCAGTACGTCTCTTGCCCCGGAGACATCGAATCTATCTGAATTCTCTGAGTCAATATCAGCATAATGAAATTAAAAAATGAGCAACGCAATCTTTAAAAAGTGTCTGAGCACTAAGAGAATAAGCATGTCAAAGTGCCTTGGACGACACAATGGTAAATCTAATGCTGTAAAAGAGCACTGTGAAGTCACCAGATCTCTGGTCTTTGAAAACAAAAAATCAATCAATAATTATTATTCCCCTATACTGTAGCGCACTAAATTTAGGGGAAGATATTAAACGACAAAGAAGAGACAGACAAGCAAAAGGAAAGTCAAAAAAGACTAAAGACAAAATATGAAAGTAAAAATAAAATCTTTACAGAAAAAAAAGAAAGAAAATAAGCTTTACTGAAGTTAATAGAAAGGAAAATAAAATGAAAATGTGAGTGAAAGAAAAGCGTACCAATGTTGCCACTGACAATTCCTGTCATTGTTTCGATTTCTTTGATTAATTCAAGATTAATGAATTAGCATGGAAATGAGGCTGAACTGTGGAGGAATCGGGATGATGTCCGCTGAACATCGGGATTTTTCTGGCCAACTCAGCTGGTTTTAGTCGTGAAATTATACTGCGACATAATCCTCATTATGTCTCTTTATGGGGGGGGGGGGTCCTGAAGGTGATTTTTTTTTCTTCTTAAAGATAGGCTATATTAACCTTGTCCATCGTATTCGGCATGTTCAAATTAGAGGAAATCAGTGAAAAAAATCGACTTTTTCAAATAGTTGCCATGGCAACGCCGCCATCTTGGATTTTGGCATCTCTAAAATGGC
>JBCEWB010079797.1:0-12901 GCA_039654565.1 Peronia peronii | reverse complement strand
TGGATGGATGGATGGATGGATGGATGGATGGATGGATGGATGGATAGCTTTTGTGAGTCATAAATTTTAATGATCATGGATAATGGACCCTTAAAATTCAGAGGATCATTTCCTTTCATGCCTGTACGAATAGAAGCCAATGCGGGGGAGACATTCTGCCACTTTTATCCTCCCACTCTTGGGTTTTCTTGGCGTCGCTCAATTTTACCCCATTGTGACAGCTGATTTTCAAATTCCCTTGCTGACAGCTAGGTTTCCCCATATCTGGGTTGCGATGTTGGCGAATTTCATGTTTCGTTTGCAGACGTCTGTAAATCTATAAAATAATGCTGTCATGTTCAGGTTATAGCCACTCATCTATATTTTAGAAAAATACTATTGTTATGTTTCAAAGTGTGACCTGGACCCTATACGATCAAAGAGTGGCAATTTATATTTTATGATTATACAATATGAGTACAGAGGTTCCATCTTATGCCCTTGAATGAGTCTTTGGCCTGATCGGTTCTTTGACATTTGCTAGGTTTTAAGACTCCTTCACATAACCCTGTTCTGATGGTTGTTTTCCAGCTTAGTTTGCCTTGGCTAAGGAGGGAAATAACTTTTAAGGCCGAGGTTTGAAAGAGAAAGTTTGTGACGGGAGGAGACGGTAGGGTTTCAGCGATTAATTCGTATTTTCAATGCACGTCAAAATGGAGTATAGACATTATGTTTTCCATACACCTTTCAAACTTCTGCAAATAGTTACCTCGGCGAAGTACAGAGAACTGATCTAACGTGATGTATAGAAACAGATGGTCCAGCGACTGACCCGCGACCATCTTCCAGACTGTCAGACTGAGCTTGAGGATTGACATCCAGCGATAGATCTATATCCTTGACCAGACGCAGAGCCATTTTGTTGCCCATTTCTCACCTCTGCTATTGCGAATGCGTCCACATGCGGCTCATATCTCTGCATTTTTGAATCCCATTAGCAAATCGTTAGCCAGCTGGTAATGTCTCCTTCCTTCCAGCGATAGCGTGAGCAGAAGAAAAATGACCCCATGCTGATCCAGAAGTTATAGATTAAAGCTGAGATTTTGGCCACAAATGAGATAGCAGCCGTAAAGGATGAAGACGCTTAATGCACGAGTAATGTTTATTACTCTTTCCTACCAGAGTTTCCTCTCCCGTTGATAAGACACCGCTGTCTGAAGGCGTATGTTAAACTTTCCTGCAGATGGCAGCGTTATTGAATTTTCTTGTTAAATCATTCTTTATATCCCTTGCCATTTTTCACTTTGACGCCTACGTCCGACTTTGTGGCACCTTTTACACAGGCTTGCGTTCCAGCTTTCACATTATGAATGGGCAACTGTATGTACGGAAATATCCCAGTTGAAGAAGAGGACCATTGTCATGATAAATTCGTACTGAAGAAAAAGATGGGGTTCATGTGTGAAATAGACAGACTGGCAGAAATAAGATAAAGAATGCCTCTAGAGAGAAGAAGTAAAATTTACTGAAGCAAAGAGTGAAGCAAATAGAGCGAAGACGTAACAGCCTAAATGGGTGAAGAGACAAATAAACGAAAGAAGGCCTGTTTATTTTCAAAAGAGGATAGGAATGAGAATAAATAGGGGGAAGATTTAGAGAGCGTACAGAGAATTACATGATTAAAGGAGCACCATTTTTTTTCTAATTTTCTGAAGTAAAGAATAGTCCTGCAATCTTAATCTTCTTTCCACATAATTTGGGTACAGTAATTTATCTAAGTGTTGTGTCCTCATATATTGTGAATCATCGAGCATTCACCAATCACAGAGTGATCACACAGAAAACTCATAGCGTACCAGTTATCTCGATTTATAGTAGTTACGATTTTGTTAAGCTTTTCAACCTCCTGTCGTGGTGGTTATCTCAGCTGTCCAAATACGCACAAAAATGTAAGTTTGCGAGCTTAATATGTTCTATTACTAAAACGATTCGGACATCATGATACATACATTGTTCTTGATTAGTGGTGTACATAGAGCCACAAATATCATCATTTTAAATATTTAACATCCATATTACATCATTTAAGGACATGGACATAGACATGGACATGACATGTGACAACTTATTATCTTTGACAGGACCTAAGTTGATGATTAACATAAATAATCACAATAGTCATATTATTGACCAATTTATCAAAGGGAAATAGCTCTTGGCTGCCAAGGGAAACAACTCTTGTCCAAGGGAAATAAGTAGGTCCTATGACATTAAGGTTATCTATGATTTTAACGGTTAATTTTGTCATTCCTTGGGATTGCTTAGACCCTTGTGTTCAATTAAATTCAGGCCCAAGTGTTTCTGCAGCTCTAATTAAGTTTCCATGATTTTATCAATGCAGTAAAATTTAATGCGCCGGTATTGATCTGAGCACTTCCTGGTCCACTACAAAGGCCTCAGAGTTTTTTGTTTTGTTTTTGTTGTCTTCTTTGTGTTTGTTTGTTTACTTGTTTTTACCAAGTTTCAGTTTAAAACAATAGAACGAATCGCTTACCAACATTTCAGACATCAAATGGGGAGAGAGATAGGAGTTAGAGGGATAATATTATGGATGAATGGTAAACTATTCTTATGATAAGATGAGATAAATTTTACTGATACCGATCCAGAGGGAACGGTTGTGGAAAATATTGATAGGCTGAGGCCAGAAACTCTCCACCAGCTTCTCTCTCTCTCTCTCTCTCTCTCTCTCTCTCTCTCTCTCTCTCTCTCTCTCTCTCTCTCGATATATTATGTCAGTCAGTCAGTTAGTCTATTTGTTTGTCTGTACTTGACTTGTCTGTCTCTACTATGTGTCTCCTTCGCTGTCTCTTCTCCTCCTCTCTCTCTCTCTCTTTCTCTCCCCCCCTTTCTCTCTCTCTCTCTCTCTCTCTCGATATATTATATCAGTCAGTCAGTCAATTTGTTTGTCTACACTTGACTTGTTTGTCTCCACTGTGCCTCTCCTTCGGTTTCCTTTATCCTCCTCCTCCTCTCTCTCTCTTTCTTCCCCCTCCCCTCTGTCTCGCTTTCTCTTTTTCTCTCTATCTTTCTCCCAAAATGACTTACATTATATTCTGCAACAATAATTCGTCCCAATTTTCGCAAAGTGACGAATACCCCATTTCATTATTATTGCTCGTTCGTCTCTTTGCGAAAATTGGGACAAATTAACTGATAATGTTTGGTCACTTTTTTCACCTATTCCCTCAGCTTTTACCGATGTCATAACGGCAGTTGTCAAGCTGAGACCACCAACCACGTTCAAACCTCTTTTATCCTCGACTGCTCTCTGGGATCCAGCCAATCTCATTTCTGTCCAGTCTTGGCTGTTATATTTCCATTTCTTCCTTTGACTCCCTTGACAACGACTGTTTCTTCCTGTGCTTTGTCAGATCGGCCATATCAACAGCCATAACAATGCCAATTATATAAAAAGACTACATTAAAACCAATGACGACAATAAATTCAAAATGAAACTTTAATAGCTATGACAGTATCAAATCTTCAATCTACTGATTAGTTATCTCCCCGCAATTAGTCTCTCTTCCTATAGCTTTGCCATTTCCCATGTTGATCTAGTGTAAATTTCAAGTCACGTTTTACACGAGTATAAATGACAAGTCACGCATTGCAAGCAATGACTGTTTATCCGACTGATTTCGACATCATACTTTTACATAAACCTGAAAAACATGACAACCGTATTGAAGGCAAGTAATTAGGCTCTGATGATTATCGACTACACGAATATGTTCAACTTCTTCATTTTAAATTTAACATTTCAAAAAAAAAAATTATTTGGGAAACATATTTATTTTCTATTATGTGTCTTAACATCGATACAGTTGAGGAAGTTGAAAAAATGATTTTTAGTTTCCAATTTTTTTAAACAGATCATAGAAACGGGCTAGCTGGCAAATACAATTTGTTAAGTGCATGTACTTTCCTTTTAAGTGCCAGAGTTGATTTAAGTCGCTATAATTGTTTTTATGGTTTAATAAACGCAACGAAAATTGGATGAGTGTTTTTCGATCTACTCTTTGAAAGATTCTCAGCCTGTCGGTACCAGCCAGATTATATTGGAGAGAGTAATCTGTCTGGCTTTATAAACTGATATAGGAGATTTAATGTTCAAAGTTCCGTCCGGAGGATCAGCTTGTAGATACAGAATAAACTGTAAGCCTTTAATCCTATACAAGACTACGTCCGGATGACAGTTCTTGAAAACCAATGCTCCACGTAAGATTACAACATTCACTTGTTCAGAGACAATCTAATTAGTAGCTAATGACATGAGATCTGTTTAAGGAATCAATACGGTGCACAATGCCAAATTGATTATGCATTAAGGTTATTTGTATTTTTTTAGCACATTCGATAGCGATGAGGAAGCCAGTGATCTCTGAGAGTACAACCCATTATTTTTCCTTTTCTCGACGCGAATGAGTGCATTTATACGAAATTTTATAGCCTAGAGGTCAGGTATCCCTATATCCTCACTTGTCTCTGTCTGTTCTTTTGTTGTTGTTGTTGTTGTTGTTGTTGTTGTTGTTGTTGTTGTTGTTGTTGTTGTTGTCATTATGTCGCTCTTGGGGAATTGTGGAGCTTTTCCAGTGTGTAACAAGCCTGTTTTATAACTTGAGTACCATTCCACTCTGAAAGTTGTATATTGTTTTACACCAGCTGGACATCTTTAGATTGATCAATAACATAAGCCACTTTTGGTAGGCAAGGAAGCCAAAGGCTTGTAAGCAACCAGCTGAGGCGTTAGCATAAAGATTCCCTCCAATGGCTTGTGTAACTTTCTTGTTATGTTGTTTATTAATTTTTTCCAACGGTCGACACACCCCGAGATGTTAACAGGGTGGGACTTAGAGCATGGCAACTTTACTGAGTACCTTTATGATCATCGATTTGCACTGACAAGTTCTTTATCAATGTTTCAAATAAAAGTTGATAGATAATAGCTCAATGCTTTGCAACTAAAGATACATTAAATGTTGGTACCTTTTCCGAATCACAGTCACTCAGCATGAAGACGGGAAAAGAAACCCATGGGTGGACATGCGTTGGCAATAATTTCGATGATTATCTATTCAATTAAAAGGAGCACTTAATTAACTTACCGATATACATATGAACACTGGAGAGTCTAGAGCGTTATTGCAATAGTAATAATACTTCAGTGTTAATAATGAGATGGTACTTTCAGGGGATTTGGCAGTCACAGATACATAGACCATATGCGGTATATTGATTGTATTATCACTGCTGTTTTTTTTCTTGACTTTGATATACCAAAAAGATAAAAGAAATTATGAATGAAAAGCAACATTGAAACAACTTATTTGTGATTGGAAAATTTAGAGTGCCTCTCATTCTCATCATAAAGATAATTTTATCCGTCAGCTACTTAAAGATGAGATCTTTCTATGATTTCAATTACAATTTAATTTTGCGGCCACATTGGACAATTAATATAACGATCATGAGTCTAAATGTCTTGTGGACACCATATTATTAGATAAGGAATTCCTGACTGATCAACAGAACCAGTATAATGACGTATGTTTATAAGTTCTTAATGTTTTTCAACAGCAAATTTCAAGGACTATTTCCATATACCTGGAGACTAGGATTTTAAGCCTGTCCTTTACAGTTTCCCATCTACTGTTGCGATTTAATCAAAGTATAGTGTGATGTTAATGCCGAACAACCACAGATTAGTCATCACATTGATTTACCGGGTACCAAAGTATTAAATAATTTGTGAGTAGATTTGCCAGCATTACCATTCTCTTTGGGATGTTGTTTACAGGAAATTATTATCATCTACAGAGTTCCTCAATGACAAAGTTGCGCCATATATATCACAGCGGAACATCTTTGACTGTCAAATTCCTGTAAAATTTGTGTTGCTAGGTTTTTTGGTTTAATTAAATTCTCGTCAAGAACACGCAAGACACAGAGATGTCATTTTGGACATACAGGATAAATGAAGAAATCTTGTCCATGATATCTTAGTCGTATTGACAGATGGACACACAAACTACCATCGAGTAAGCTTGAACAACAAATCCGTAAATTAAGCATGTGAATTCATTACATCTCATTGATCATGGCTAAGTCGCACAACTGGTTCTATGATTATGTCAAGCTCTCTCAAGAATTGGACGGAGCAGACGCACACGCCAGTGCAAATTCGCGGATGTCTCCAGTGATGATTTTTCCCCCTTTGTTTGTTTGTCCATTTGTCATCTTTGGCAACCTGTTATGCTTGTGCCATTCACCCTCTTCTGCCAGTTGATTACTTGCGATTTTCCTCCCTTTCACCAGCTGTCAAATACATCAGTCGGCGTAATGCTGGCGTGGAAGAGGTTTGCACTAGTACAGACTGAGCGGTTCTCAGACATTTGTAATGAGGACATGAAATGTGATATCCTGTCAATAATGGCCAGGCCGGGTCGGGGATTGGGCTGTGGGGAAGACGCCGTGCCTGAGAGGCACTAGACGTCTACCTCTCGGCGAAAACTAAACGTCATGGATTCGAATCCTATCAGGGCATGGAAAAGTTTAGAACCTGCTGGCTTTTTTCTTCAGTAACTCATCGTCCCCTGGCTTCTTGGAAAGTGAAGCCCGATGTTAACTTCTCGGATAAGAGTGAATATATTTTGGAGACCCCCATATGTACGTATGTTAGCAGTTACAAATCGAATGAAGAGTAGGCGGAGACGCGGCTACCGAGGCAAAATTTCAAAGCTCCAAATTTCTATCCAAACATAAAATCTTCTTACCAAACTAAACAGGCAGTTATAACCCAGATAATTCCACTTTCCTAGGATTAAAAGACTACCTACAATAATGAAAATAAAAATGATGGCCATGCCAGCACGCTGGATATCCTCAGATCTTTTAAGCTAAATAAGATCTTTTTAAAGCTTCTTACAAACGAATTCCTGATTATGTGTGTGTGTGTGTATGTGTGTGTGTGTGTGTGTGTGTGTGTGTGTGTGTGTGTGTGTGTGCGTGCGCGTGCGCGCGCGAGGGGTTGGGGGAGAGGGGGAAAGAGACGAGGTAAGAGGGAAGAGAAAGCAGCAGACAAAGGTCAGTTCAATACAGTTGTTTTTAAAGGTGTAGTGGTCTTTTTTTCTTTTACATAATAATGATCACAATGAAAAGATAATTACTGGCACTGTTATACTAACCATACGGTAGCCATCAAATATGCAGTCAAGTGAATATCATTTTTGCTTCAACTCAATGACAGGAACGGGTACTAATGTTGTTGTTGTTGTTGTTGTTGTTGTTGTTGTTGTTGTTGTTGTTGTTGTTGTTCCTGATAGCTTTGCAACAAATCATACCTTATTTTTGTTGTGTTGTTGTCCTTCTTCTTTATCTTTTTTTTATCTTTATTATCTTCTTCGTCATGTTCTTTTTCTTCTCCTTCTTCATCATCTTCTTCTTCTTCTACTTCTTTTTCTTCTTCTTCTCTCTCTCCTCCTCTTTTTTCTTTTCTTTTTCTTTCTTCTTCTTCATGTATAGCTTTCTCTTTTTTTAATATGAAAAAGACAGGAAAAATAATTTTTGGGTAATAAAACATAAAATTTCAGTGTCCATATAGAATCTGTTATCAGTTATAAACATAAAGCATCATGGTGAGTCATGAAAACCTTGTTCGTGGACTCTCGCTTTCACTTAGCCTTTTGCTCCACTCAAGTTCACTTGACTTATCAGAGCAAAGCGATCCTGGCCAAGGCACTCACTCGTATATCTATCATTCTCTTTCATCCTCACACCATTTTTGACAACAGTGAAAGGAGCCATTTCCCTAAAAGCTTCTTGCTGTAAAATTCGGACCATTCACATCAATGAAAACGTTATACAATCAGAATTGTCACTCAAGGGCTCTTTTCATGATATATCCATGTCGACTTTATATATATATATGATATATATATATAATATATAATATATATAAAAGATGTTTGGTAATATATATAGAAGCAGCAAGAGGTAGTTTCTTAGTAAATGTTTAGTCTTAGGAGAAAATATAAACTAACGTTGGGGCTAAAAAATAAATAAAAAAAAAAATAAATAAAGATTATACATAACGACCGATTGGAAAACAGTTTTGTCTCCATCCATAACGACCTGTTGTAGGACAAGTTTTGACTGATGAAAAGTCTGAAAATCTCAATGTCTGTCCCCTCAGTTTGCCGATGCAATTTTCATCTCTTTTTGTCTTTAGATATTTTTCTCTTTTTCTGGCCATGCAAGTTTTAACATAGTCTGCCTTACATTTTTTTTCATATTATTAACTAGAATGGTTTCTTGTTTTTAAATAGAAAAGTGCAAGGCTGAAAAATATGTTTTCATTGACCCGAAGACCTCGCAGTCTTTCCACCCCACTTGTCAATTCAATCTTCGCCTTCGTCTATTGGTCTGGACGCTCTCTCTCTCTCTCTCTCTCTCTCTCTCTCTATCTCTCTCTCTCTCTCCCTCCCTCCCTCCCTCCCCAATCCCCGGCACCTGCCTTTTTTTTTTCATTGCCTTTAATTTACTCCGTCATACTTCAGCCTTCTCCCCTCTTTCCCCTGAGCCATCTCTCCTTCTGTGATGCCAGCTTTTTTTCTCTACTCTAGGCCAAAATTGTCCAAGAAAAATTGACGCAGTCTTATCTGGCATATTCAATTTGTCGGGATCCTCGGGACCAGAGCTTAGGTTCTAAATTGCTTTTAGGAAGGAATCTTAGAACTCCTGACTCTCCAAGTGATTGTTGCCCGTGGCTCTTGGGTTGGTTGTAGTGTTCTTTTCTTTGATAATGTTATGTGAGATATATGTACTACATGGTCATCTGTTGTGAGTGCTTCACCATTGTCCTTGGATCTTAGCAACTCTTATTGTTTTTTTCTTTGATGATATCGGCTGTCTGTCTATCTGTCTGTCTGTCTATCTATCTATTTAGCTAGCTAGCAATTTACCTAACTGTCACCTCTGTGTCTATCTAGCAATCTTCATATTTACCCCTCTCGCGAGCTACACATTCGTGTTTACAACAACGCCTCTTTGACGTTTCGCCATTATATAGATAGTATCAATTGCAAATAAGCCCAAAGCTTCATAAAACAGTCATTCCATACTTCTGTATTATCCCCAGGACACCGGATGGATCCTCAGGAGCGTGTCTTCCTGGACGCGGTGGAGAAGGGAGACAAGCCTACTGTTATCCGATGTCTCTCCTCGCCTAACCCAGTCAGCGTCAACTGTACCGATATGCTGGGTCGCTCAGCTATACAGATCGCTGTAGACAACGAGAACATCGAGCTTGTGGAGCTGTTGCTGCACCAGGAGGGCGTCAGGATAGGTAAGTTCATTGCACCAGGTGGGCGTTAAGATAGGTGAGTTCATTGCACCAAGCTGGCGTTAGGATAGGTGAGCTCACTGCACCGGAACGGCGTCAGGATAAATGAGTTCATTGCATCAGGATGGTGTCAGTATAGATGAGTTCATTGCACCAGGATGGTGTCAGGATAAGTGAGTTGATTGCATCAGGAAGGCGTTATAATAGGTGAGTTCATTGCATCAGAAGGGTGTTACGATAGGCGAGTTCATTACACCAGGATGGTATCAGGACAGGTGAGTTCATTGCATCAGAGAGGAGCAGGAATATGTGAACTCACTGCATCAAGAGGGAGCCAGGATACCTGAGTTTATTGCACCAGGAAAGCGTCGGAATAGGTGCGTTCATTGCAATGTGGACTCTCTAATATCCAAGATAGTCAATCTGGCGTTACGTTATGTTAGGTTACGTTCTGTAATACGTCTTTCAACCTCTTAGTGGAGGTTATCTCGACGGGTTTTTGTTTAAAAACAAAAAACAAACAAACAAACAAAAAACATCATGTTTTTCCTAAAAGAAAAAAAATCCTTCAAAAGAAAAAAAAATTGTTCACTCGCGGGTCATTTGCTATTGTTGTTTTGGTATGTCAAATCCCTAGCGTCCATATCTTCTGCTCTGTTTTTCCCTACTCTATCTATACAGGGATGAGCCCTTCGGCCTTTATTTCTTATTTCCCTGGTATGCCTAATTTTACAACATTTATTTTTACGGTATTTATTTAGACAGAGTTACAAAATTTATTTGGACGATATTTATTTTATATACATTATGTACATATTGGGGAATCCTTAGGTCGCAATGGGTTATGGGGTTCTATATATCACCTCGTGTATTTCGGTCGGCAGAGGACAACGAAAGACTACTTAGTTTCGTCTATGTCCCCATCTCTCGAGCGATAACACGATGTATTTTACGGATCCACATGTCAACCTGGCTAAGAAAATGATATAAATCCCAGTACCTTATTTGTCTATTTGCCAATATAAATTAACGAGACTTCGTAGGTAAAGAAATAGATACAACAACAGCGAATATACGACGGACACAATGTCACAGTATCGCTTGTTAGTAGAATACTTGCAGAAACATTATACATTGGGCGAAACTGATGATTTACTGTGTTTTTCTTTTCTTTTCTTTTCTACCGCTTATACCACTATAACTTATGAAAACTGCGAGATACAAGCTTTCATAAGTTCTTGACATGTGCAATATCGTACATATCTCTTTATTAGTCTTTGAAAAGCAGTGAATTAAGGTCTGTTTTCACTGCCAGGTTTAGAAAGGAGTGACACTGAAATAAGCTGAGACATTTAAAAAAAAAAAAAAAAAACTTTTTGATGATTTTCAGGCCCGGGATTCCAATCTCGCCACTAAATCCATTTCTCGCCACATACGTCGGCGTCTAAAAGTTAGTTTAAAGCAAAACCCCAAAAGTCCTAGTTCATATGTGTTGGATTACTGCAACAGACTACGCCACACTGGAGTATCCGTTGCTCCCCTGTTTGAATATGCTGACTTACATAGGATATTCATGAGAAAGGGCAGCCCATTGGTTGGGCTTGTAGTCGGTAATGTGTTGGTACGTAAAAGAACTGGGAAAATCCTGCTCATCTTTTTTAGGGGGGAGGGCGACGGGGGACATAAAAACTTATGCCACAGGTTTGAAATTCAAATCTTACCGGGGGATGGAAAAGATTACAAAATTAGAACCTACCTTTTTTCCGTGATTCAGAGTCCCTGGCTTCCTGAGTAGGGAAACTCGATTTCTAGCCTTCCAGGAAAAGAGCGATGGTGTGTGTACGTTGTGTATGGTAAAGAACCATGGCGGTTAAAAATCGACTGAAGAGTAGGCAGAAATGCCGCTGTCAGGGCAAAATTTCCAAATTCCAAATTTCTACCTACAAAACTTCTTCTCATCAAACTGGGCACGAACTTAAAGTCAAGATAATCCTACTTAATCCTACTTCTATACGATTGAAACGCTGTATACATAATTTTAATTAATGTTGCGTAATTTAAGGCTTTACTATTCGTTTCCGACAGTGTAAGGAAAACTGCTTGAATTTCCACCCGCAAAAAACAAATAAGAGGAAACATGTGCTCAATAATTTCAAAGAGACCCTAAACCCTCCATTTAAAGAGCTTAGGCCACTTTATTTCAGGACGAGATCAATATAGGGAAGTAAGTATGTTAGTTAAGAGCCAGCTTTGCTATATCTAAATGTAAGAAGTTGTTCTTATGATGATAATTTATTTCTTAAACCGCTTTATCCAAAATCTTAAAGTGTTGTCATATACATGTTATATAGGAACGTTTCTCGTTATGTAGTTTCTCTTTGTTGTGTCAACCAATCAGGTGACGCCCTACTCTACGCCATCAGGGAGGGCGTGTACAGGATAGTGGAGATGCTGATAGAGCACCCGTCAATCACCCGGGAAATGCTGGGTTCTGAATGGGCTAGGACGAGACATGTGGATGACGAAAGTTTTGACTATTCTCCTGACATTTCTCCAGGTGAGCAACATTCCTTATTAAAAGGGCATTATGTTGCTGATATCAACAATGGAGCCATTGAATACCACTTTATATGAAGTGATTGAACTGTCCGAAAGACATACATACATACATATAGAAACCAAGTGCTATCTTTATCTTCTAGTTTGGACTATTTACTATCTTTTCATCATCTCGTTTGTCACTATCGCACCAAGCATTTTCTTTTGATTCGATTCAGATTAAATCTCAATCTCCCTCCCTCCTTCTGTCCCCCCACCTCATCCTCATTCTTCTGCCCCTGTACAGCTGTCAAAAGATTGTATCTTTTCCTCTGTGCTTGTGTGTTATAATGTTGAAATGTACTTGCAATGATGTTTTACGTTCACGGCTGTAAAGCAAATGAAAAAGATGCTGGGCTGACACCAGGAAAGTCCTATAATACAAACACATCATAATACACTGTATTAGCTTACTCTAGACAATTAATATGTTGCATAAGAAATTAACAGAAGAACGGTGTTGTCACTGAAAAATGATAAGTGTAAAGTTGAAAATGATGTTATTTCTTTTAATAGTTCCCTATATACTCATATCAGTTCGATCAGAAATAGATATAAAAACATTGAGTTATTTTATGCCGTGGATTTGCCCTACCCATACATCTATTCTCAATGATGTTCACTTTCTTTCTCTCTTTCATTTTCCCCTGCAAATCCCTGTTCCTTCCCTCTCCACTTCCCTTACATTTTGGCACCTCCTAGTGATTCTGGCAGCTCACTGTAACCAGTTTGAGATTCTGCAGCTGCTACTGGTACATGGTGCCACCATAGACAGACCGCACCAGTTGTCTTGTTCCTGTAAGCGGTGCCAGGCCAAAGTCCACGCTGACAGGTGAGAGCCGTAACATTAAGTCACTTCTTACCAAATTGCAAACTTACCTTCTGTACAGATCTGTCCGAAAACGCAAATTTCAATCACA
>JBCEWB010079786.1:0-12901 GCA_039654565.1 Peronia peronii | reverse complement strand
TACATACATACATACATACATACATACATACATACATACATACATACATACATACATACATACATACATACACAGACTGAGAGACAGTCAGACTGTCGACAGAAAGGATCTTCTCGCTGAAACCCACGTATTTACATTACAACAGTTCTGGTTTGATTTCACGACGAAGTCACTGTAATAAGAGTACAGTACAAAAGCTGAATATGTCAATGTGTAAACAGCTTGTGTAGACTTGCTGTCTATATCATACTCAATAACGCGTAGAGAACTCTTTTGTATGGATTCAGAGCTATAGATTAAATAAAATAATAAGTATTGTTATTAGACAACTATACACACATACACTTTGCACAAATACATACAAGCAAGACCGACTTTTCAATAACGCAAAAAAAAAAAAGCTCCATCACTGTTACACTTTATTCTAGTCTGAAAAACCAAGGGTAGACAGCAATGATAGAGTCCACCTGTCAAGAGTTAATGTTCCTTTGACTCACAATAATCCCGTACCCTCACAGCATCCTTGCTTGCATTCAGCACAACACCGTCGTCATAAGTCCTTTTTCAGTGTTGGTGCAAAATATTCGCTCGTTATTATACAGCATTTATCGCCCTCTGAACTACTGTCTGCTTCCATACCATACCGTGTTAGTGATGATAGACGAGTAGGTTTATTGTACCATACAATCGATTCTCTGTCTGGCCTATACGGTATGTTATTCTATGAAAACGCAGAATTGCTTTGTTGTTGTTGTTGGTTCTTGTATTGGATGATGTATTATGTCTGAATTAAAAATTTTTACCTATAACTTTTGGATATTATTCTTTGATTTTCCAGTCCAATTGTCTTTGTTTTTGCTCACTTATGATTATGACTAATGATTGTTATTATTGATCCATTGTCGGTATTTTGGCACGACGAAGTAAAAGAAAGAAACGAAAAGGGAGAAATTAAAGTTGAAGAAGAGAGCATCTTGACGAAAGTGAAAAATGGATAGGGGAGGGAGAAGGGGGGACAGACTTAAGGGGAAATGGATGATTATCCTCATATTAGCCAGTGCAAACGTCTTGGAAATGATTGTTCCATTTGATTGATGCAGAGGTTCAGGGGATGACAAGATGGATAATCTAATGCAAAGGAAGTTTTCTGTTAAATTTAAGTTCCGTTTTCAGAATCGTTCATTACAATGTTTTTTGTTGCTGTTGTTTTATCGGCCAATGATGATAATGCGTTTACTTAAAAATCTCCCAGAAAATTACTGAGACATGCTTAGAACTTTATTTAAAACGAACATCAAAGATAAAGCCAAGAAAACAAGGTTAAAACAAATATCTCTTTTAAAAAACAGAATAGTTTATAGCTATCTGTACACAAAAGAGGTTGTAAAAATTAAGAGAGTTTAAATGATAAATTATGGAGTCTTGAAAAACCTATCCAGAAAAAAAATGGAGTGAATGAAAGAAAACAAATGCCACAATACATGAATCCTAAAGCGAAAGAAAAAAAACTCTAAAGAAATAAAGACAATAACGATTGAAGGAAAGAAAAGTGAAAAATAGAAGAGAAAAAGCAAATTGTTAACTATCCCCGTTATATGTGTGTTTTTAGGTGTCTGGTTAGGCATACATTGTTCACTCCAGAACCCTGTTGAAGAATACTTTTTGAAGAGAAATCTATTTGGAGAAAAACAATCGCAATTCCAGTTTCTGCAACAACTACACACAAAAAATCACCTTCTGTTTTGCCTTATCTTCACTTTCTTCTTAAGTAGATGTGCCAATATGCTACACATTTCCCTTAACTTACAATTTTTCTCCACAACCCTTATCACCGGTGCCATCAACAGAGCTTTGAAAACGTAGGCCATCTGCAAGTGGAGAAATGCTGGTGATAAAATTGATGCTGGCAAGAATACACCAGAACCTGGTAAAGGAAGCTCTTGCTGATTTTTTTTTCGTCCCGACCTTTGTCTCATGTTTTCTTTTCGCCTCAGCCTTTGTCTGAAACAACTGTAACATCCCGAACATTATCATCTTAACGTTACTGAGAGTTACTAGGTTCTGAGAGCAAGGATCACAGTTCTCCAAAATTCACTGTGCTCCACCATTTTGCATTTATTTCTCCCCAGATACGGTCAATGTAAAGGCTATGTTAATAATAAGTTACATATGAATATCATATTGGAGTATGGCCATCTCAGGATTTAAGAAATGTGCAGAAAGTTGCGGAGGGATTGTTTACGATTATGTCCATGGATGTTCAAATCTGTGACTATTTTCCCCACATAAAAAGTTCTCTCTTAACCTATAGCTAATCGTTATGTGTAATACCCAGTATGTCAATTCTGGAGTCTAAAAGTTTACAGTGCTTCTAATTTTCTTTTAATATAATATGCTCTACACCAGTATCAAGCTTTAATTTTATACAATCAGGAGAAATGAAAGATAAAGAATGCATCTCTAACATCTTAAAACTCTGATATTTTTCAGGTCGTTTACATTTCAAATTTCAAGGTTATTCAGATTCCAGAAAAAACATATCTAATGAAACTGATTTTGGATTCTCAAAATCGGGAATTGTATGATGGCCAGTGGACAAATGTGACACGACAAGGGGTCATCAGCGAAAAATGGTTTGAGAAACCTTGATCTAACCAGCCAAGAGTGAACAGTGGTGAAAACGATAAGGTAAAAAATCTGAAATCTGAAAGCCAAATTGATTATAATCCTCGAATGCAGTGCTCGATTGTTGCATAAAATATTCGTTTCATTCTACATGCTGTTTTAATGATTCTGTTTGTTGCGTTATGTCCTATAGGATGCAGTTCTCTTAACTTATTGTGCTGAATGATAAGCAAGGACATGAATGAGAATGATAAGGAAATAAAAAAGAAAAAAATATAAGGATAAAAATATTGATAAAACTAATATGACAGATAACAATGACAGACAACTATCTCATTTTATTTCGTTTTGTCATCCAATTTCATTTTCTTCTTATTTCTTCTTATTACTCCAATTAAACTTGTCCAATCACTTTTAAAGCGAAAAGATGAGCTATTATTTATCGTACTGATAATTTTCAACCACAATTCCTGCTACAATAATAATGATATACAACATGACTTACAAATATTATAAGAATGATAGAAACATATAACAAAAAAGAAGGACAGATGAAATGAAAGTAAAACATGAATAGATACAGAAACATAACAAAATGAGAAAAACAGACAAATTTGTCAGACAATGATAATTTTGACAAAAGAAAAGAGATCTCGACGAAGGCCAGAGACAAGTATAACAAACAAAGATCAGAGACTAATTTGACAAGGAAAAGGGATGAAAACATGAGAAAACGTTAAGTTTTTCAGATCAATTAAATAGTTCATACATTAACCATCGCGCAAAATGCTTATTTAGTGATAACAGTCTCGTATTCCCAATCACGTGACAATACCTCGTACTGACCTCGAGGCTTTCCCAAGGATTCAGGAGACTTTCCAAGTGCAAGTTTTGCATGATTAATGAGGTCCATCCCTCTGGCATTGTGTTCTTGACTGCTTGACCAGTCGCTTGACCGCCAAGGCAGCTAATTGACCTTCTGTTCAACAATGGGTGCTAATTACATCCCTTTACATGACTGTCCGATTGGGAAGACGCTAAGGAAATTGATCTTTACAACAAACTGTCAGAGAGATTTGAAGGAGTAGGGTGGGGTGGAATGGTGGGAGGAGGATTCAGATGACGATGATGATGAGATGAATTGAAATGGATTGATATTTGATGTGCAACTCTGGCTACCTGCAAACATTAAAGCGATAGTGTCCAGCTCTTTCCAGATTATTTGCTGCAAATTTGATCAGATCTGTTCCAGTGACACGATTTTTCTGCTGATCCAAATTTGCAGGAAATCAAATATTTTTTTTTTGGTTGTTGTTGTTAGGGACTCTGTGGACACCATATTTATCAGCATAATGATATTTGAATTAGCTTAGATATAAAACTTCTTGACTTCAGGTGAGATATATTGTGGACATCCCATTCTGTTGATGTTGTGGCTCCTCTTTATCTTTCCAACTATTTCTTTTCCCTGCGTCATTTGTCTTCTCTTTCTCTCTTTGTTTCTCTCTCACATACTCATAAACAAAAACCCTGGCAAATTAAATATTCACACCAGAAGAAAGAAAACCATCACCACCTCACCATTTGCGTCAAGGTTTTTGCTCACTCAGCCATGCAGAGCTGGATTTCCCGTCAACATCCATTTCCACATTGAGTTTCTCTATCTATTGTTTTGTTGCCTTTTTCATTTTGCGTATTAAACGTCTTTTCCGCCGGGAATAATTTACCTCTTCGTAATGATGAACACTATTTTCTTTTCTCTCTCTCTCTCTCTCTCTTTTATTTTTTGGCTGGCATTCTACTGAAGGTGCCTGAACTCATGATATGCACGGAACCCGCCCCCCCCCCCCCTACCTCTTCTCAATTCCTTGATCGAGAACAAGAAGTAGAAGGAACAGAGATGTATCAGAGGACGCCAAATGAGGAGGGCGGGAAGAGAGGAGCAGGGGTAGATTTCGAGACGCAAGGAAAGTTCCGACAAGCAACTGAGTCATGCTAGCATGTATTTTTGCTCTCCATAAAAAAAAAAAAAAAAACTTGAATGGAGTGACGCTCCCTCTTCAACATTGTCAAATGATAGTTTTGGAAAGCGCACTATAATCAAGCGCTGCTTAATGTCTACATTTTTCAAACTCTCTATCTGAAATTCTGAATACATTTTTATATTTGTCTGATCTGTTTTTCATGCAAACTGTCTAGG
Organism: Peronia peronii; assembly: GCA_039654565.1. Classification (NCBI taxonomy): domain Eukaryota; kingdom Metazoa; phylum Mollusca; class Gastropoda; order Systellommatophora; family Onchidiidae; genus Peronia; species Peronia peronii. Next base: position 8,076 of record JBCEWB010079786.1, on the reverse strand, counting down.
TCTTCATTTACGGCATCATTTCTAGTTTCCCCTGCCTCTGAATTTCGCTTGAATTGAAAAGAAAAAAAAAAACTTTTGTTCTTTCTTTTCTTTCTCTTGGCTTTACCTAGCAGTTTGCAGTCAAGTTTGCAGTTTAATGTGTTTAGATAGTAAGATTTTGATATATTTATTTCTTTTTTCTTTTCTTTTCTTTCTCTCTCTCTCTCTCTCTCTCTCTCTCTCTCTCTCTCTCTCTCTCTTTTTAAATATCAGTTGTTGTTGTTTTTTAATGAAAATATCGTGAGAAAGTGTTTGCTTAAAAAAAATATTTAAAAGTTAAAGAGTAGACCCAGACAAGAGAGGAATTTAAAATTCTTGGAAGTTCACCAACATGTCATGGCCATCTCGATCATAGTATATCTAGACATGAAAAAGATAGGTAGAAAGGTTGAATTATACAAAATAGCAAGAATTTTACTCTAATTATGTACATTTATTATTTTTTTGGTCAGTTTGTTTATTTATTTGTTTGTCAGTTTGTTTTTATTTTTCTGTTTGATCAAATCAGATCTACGATCAAAAGCACACTTCTTGTTTTTATGTGTGTGTGTATGTGTTGTTGTTGTTGTTGTTGCTGTTGTTGTTGCTCTGTTTTGCAAAGAAAGGCTTACTGTGGAAACCAATGAGGTACATTATGGATTATGAAAGATTATAAGCAAGCAAAATCTCTCAGAGGCAATAAACTAAGATCACTCCATTTCAAAGAGAAGTCAGAGAAAGTGAAGACATACCAACCGCCGTTAAAAAAGTAAACATGAAACAATTTTATATGGACATTTTCAAATATAAATAATGTATATTTATTTTGTATGGTGAAGCGTTGTATGTATTGTCATATACATATGTTAATGTTTGTTGCCATCATCCTTATAGATTTTTTTGATATGTGATATGTCCTGGGCACTAACTATGGAAAATTTTGGAACTATATAATTTCGATGTCATTGATGTTACCAATTAAACGAAAACTTGCATCAGTGGCATAAGTTTAAATACTGACATGTGTCATGACTGAAAAGATATAAACTGCTAATAAAACCAGCAACATGGCAGACTTCAAGATACTTGATTTTTTTTTTCATCCATAATAGACAGGTTCCTTCACAGTTGATGAGAACAAAACTATGATTGTCTGTTGTCATTTGATGATGATGCTGTTGCTGTAGTTCTTATTCTTGTTGCTCTTCGTCCTCCTCTTTTTTCTTTTCTTCTTCCTGTTCTTTTGTTCTTCTTTTCTTCTCCTTATTTTCCCTTTTCTTCTTTGCCAGTGATGAAGACTAAGCCTTCTCTCTTGATTATGAATCACTAAGTGGTAATGTATCCAATCTTTAATCGAGATCGGCTGAAGGACTACGGACATGGGGATGCTTTCTATAACTCTGGCCTGATGCATGGGATCATAGTGCCCTCAATTACCTCGCACCATAAAATGGTTAACATATGTTTACACATACTCTTTCTCATACACACATACACTAGTCATACAGCATTCTCAAAAGCATGTCATAAGTAGTATCAAAAACGGGCAATCTCATGAAGCGCTGTTGCATTTTGAAAGTGAGATCGTCGTTTGTAGAAATGAATTAAATGTCTAGAGCGTTTGCATGTTCGCTCTTGAGTATAATAATTGCACACCTCTTTGCAAATATCTCACACCATGCTTCACAACAGTGCTGAGGTCTGTAATGTAAGCATAATGTCTGAAAGCGAAATCATCCCTTCAGATAGGATTCCATTTTTGCACTCTATACCGAAAGACAGGCATAAATAATCAGAGTGACATCTCCCTCTCCTGATAACCTGTCGCTAAGGCTACCTGTTTTCATTTTTGCTTTCGAACCTGGAACGGATCTGTGAGAGAAGGGAAGATAATAAGATGGAGAGAAAGAGAGAGGAGAAGCGGGAAAAGAGAACGAAGGAGAGGGCAAAGTGGGGGGGGGGGGGGTAAGGAAATATTTTGGGAAGGGGGAGGGGACGGAAGAGAAGGTTTTGCCCTCAGATTTTCCCTCTTCTGGCACAGATACGCGGTATTTTGGCGTTCATTTGTTTCTTTTTGTCTCCTTTGGCTACGGTTCACCTCTTTCCCTATTACCAGAGAGATGCTATTCGCAGAGCACGACATTTTTACAGGTGGATTTCTTGGTATTGCATGGGGGAGATACTGGATTTTGTCGTAACGTTTTGTAACGGAGCGACAAAAAAACAAGGAGGAATAGACGAGTATCGGTTCTCTGAGAGCTGAAAAAAAGTAAGCAAAACAAGTGAGAAAATAAATAGATAAACAAATGGGTAAATAGAGTTCCGGCCATACAATTACCAGTTTTTGTAATAAACAGTTCAGATGTTGTCTGTATATGAAATTATGCTTAATGTTTATATGTACCTATGCGGGTTCATGTACGTATATGTATGGAATTAAATCTATTTCTGTCAGTCAAATTAAATATGTTTAATTCTTCCCCAAGCGCAAAGTGGCTAAAAGCTGTGTTAAAAGCATAAATATACGATATGATTATTAATTACTTTTGAAGTTAGAGCGCCCTCAGTTTTGGACATAGAGAAGAGGATCAGTGTCCTAAAGAAGGACGGAATCATGATGAAATATTGTGCAGGGGGAGATAATGAAAAGAAGATAGCCAAAGCTATCTGTCTGTCAGTATGGAAGACTGGCCGGGAGAATTCCAAGCTTTTACCTCCGTAAATCAAATTACTGGCTGGTTCTATGGGATCTCCGAGAGTCCACAGAGGTTTGTAGGAATTCCCGGGGGTGCCTGGGGTCTGTGGGTTGTGTAGAGAGCGTGAGTGACAAGGTGCTCTCAGCGCATCAGACTGTGTCGGAGAGAGAGAGACAGGTTGGAAGTCACGGGGTGATGGACAGATGGGGGATGAGTGGGGACGAAGAGAATGAGAAATGGATGAGCAATAATGATGGTGAAAATATCAGACACTTTTGTCTTCCTACCAATGCAAGAATAGTGGTTGGAAAGATGAGATACAACAGAGTAATCCGGTACGGCTTAGAATGTACAAAGAGATGGCATCTTTAGTCTTAGTAGGCCGCACTGAGTTTCGTCATGGGCACAATAAAGTTACGAACTATAGTTAACATAATACCTTGAAGTATTCGCGAAGTGGGCGTCCGTGACACTGAAGAACATTAATGGAACAACTTTTCAAATTGCAGCAGTTTTTTTGTTTTTTTTTTTTTTAGTCTGCCTTATTCTGGTGTTATTCGTGACATTAACTATCTGTGTATGCGTATGTGAATGCATATTGCATATTTATTGCGTCTCCCCAACTGTTTAACAAATTTCTTTATGGAAGCAAATAAACATTTTTTTCCTAATTTTATTTAAATGTCACGTCTTAATAAATTATAAATATTATGAGAGCTGATAGGATCCATGTTATCAGCATGATAGAATGAAGATCTACTTAATCTGCTCTCTCTCTAGGCCAGAAATAGAACTAGTAGAATTCATTCACGAGATCTCTTCAGATTCTGAGATCTAGCAGTTCAGTTAATATTTAGTATTCTGAGCCATGACTTGTCAAAAAGTATTCCGTATATTCCTCAACTGCCCAATACTGCGACGCCCTATACATTTTCTTTCTCATAAATCATATTGTATATTTAAGATTTTTTTTTTTCGCCTGACTTTGTGGATCTCAATATTGTTTGTCACAAGTGTAATGCATGAGGTCAGTTGCTAGAATGAAAAAATACAAATTAACTTAATCAAATGTTTTTAATGCAGAAGAGACAATAGAAAGGAAAGTACACAGATCTTAGTTGGAAAGCGTTAAGGTTAACAAAAAACGTGACATTTTGAAAAATGAAAACTTCTTTCAATTTGTTTGAAATGCTAATGGAAAACGAGATTTTTGTTGGATCACAAGGCATAGAGGCGAGAGCAAACTGAATTGTTAAGTTACAAATTAAAGGCAAGGGATTCATCTCTCTGGCATCTAATCACTCGAAGCTGAGATAGGTTGTCCTACCTGTATATTACAGCGTTTCATCATGAGCCGCTTAAGCTGCTCCTGACCAAAAAAAAAACAGCAAAGAGAAAGCGAGGAAAAGATACAGAAAAAGGCTGATATAATTATGGCATAGAATGGTGGAATGGGGTTGTGAGGGGAGGGAATGGGGAGGGGGAAAGGGAGCAGTAATAACAATATGATGGATGAAAAAAAACTGAGCCTCAGAATGAATCCGAAAAGCCGTATAATTGATGTTGGTATTTTTGCCTGGAAGCTTAAATTCTTCCGCCGAAATATGCAGAAAGGAGCGGAACCAGGATCAGTTGTCGAAGGATGAGAAAGATGGATGTACGGACGAGATGAGCAAGACGAAGGGCACGGCGGATGATGGATTAAAAAAAGAGAGAAAGAGACAGAAAAAAAGAAAGTGGGGGAACAAATGATCTATTTTTACTCCACCTAGCAGTAAATAAAGACAAAAAAGTCGCGATAGGCAGACAGACGTGGAAAAATTGGGCAGCTAGCTCGCTCTATCTGAGGGAGTAGCTCTATCGCTATCGCATACATTTGTCTTGTCTGTCTACTCAATTGTATGAGTGTCTGACTGGATGTGAAAGAGAGAGAATGAGAAGTCTTTGATAAAGCGAAGAAAAAGCCTAGATTTGTTAGTTAGTTTCTTTATCCACGTATCTCTCCTTGAATGATTTAACTGATAGAGAGAGAAAGAGGGTGGAGGAGGGGGAGGGAGAGGAGGGAAATAGTTTGTGTTGTATGTGTGTGCGCGTTTCTCTCTATCATTCCCTTGCACAGGGAAAATCAAGATTCCTCTGTTCTTCGGTCTGGTCTATTCCTACAGAATATCTGGGAAATGTATTTTTATGACAAAAACTAGGTGAGAGGTTTTCATAAAGCCTGTCTAGCTAAATATGAGAGTAAGAGAGTGTGACTCGATGGTTGAAGTGAATGAGAGAAAGCAAACAGGAAAAGACGTTCGCCAAAATATCTGCTATGGTTTGTCCACCGGCATATGATATAAATCCTTGCCAGAGTGCAAGGCTAAACAGATAAGGAACAACTTCAATTATCAAACATGGAAAACGAAATGTTAAGAAAAATCACCAACAACATTGATATTACTGATACATACAGAATTCCATGATTTAATACATACAAATAATAACAAATTATATAACTATAAGATATTTGACGGTACACCTCACACATTTGCATATTTTTGCATTGGTATTAGCTCTTTATACCACTGAGTATATTACATGTCTGCCAATCAGCCTTTTCGCCTCATTTTTGTTTCGTCTGTAGTTTGATCTCCATTTCCGGCTGTTTCTTTTTCTCTCTCTCAAATCTAATCAAACTCAAAGCCTCGCTGATCTCAGCGAAATGTTAAGAAAAATCACCAAAACATTACTGATATATACAGATTTCCATGATTTAATACACACAAATAATAACAAATTATATAACTATAAAAAGACACTCAGAGAACAGATAACGGCAGTATGTTATTGGTTCCTAATGCAGTGCCGGTTTGGCAAACTCGGGCCAAGATCTATAGCGCTCATTCGATTGCTCATCAAAAATTGAGGTGGATAAAGATACCGTTGCGTTCTCTGTTGATGAGTTTGTGTCTGTCTGTCACGTTTCTATGGTGTGTACGCGTATTTGTGCGTCTGTATAGGTGAGGGAGGTTATCATGAGAGAGAAAGAGATTACGTAGCCTATTTGTTGATATAGAAAAACTGGGCATCCAAACTAATCAGAAAAAAAATGCATTAGTATCTCTCATGACGGACTACGGCATACACTCTGTCTGTTTGTCTGTCTGTTTGTCTGTCTGTTTGTCTGTCTGTTTGTCTGTCTGTTTGTCTGTCTGTCTGTCTGTCCGCCCGTCTGTCTGGCTATCTGTCTCCGAGCACTTGATCAATTTATTGCCTAAAGAGATGTGTGTTTGGGTTGCGTGTGTGTGTTTGATCAAATGGATATAGATGTGCCCAGCAAGTCTGTACTGTTCTGTCATCTTCGCTGGGAAGTTCGTTCATCAATAATATATGCAATACTAAGTTCGTTATATGTCTTTGTATATGCAATAGAAAGGACAGAGAAGACGGGTAAACAATACTTATGTGAGTGAGTATGCTAACGCGTCCAAGAAATGTTTCCGATGGGCTGATAAACAACGGTTCCAAATCGTTCTATCATCTCGCCCTAGTGGCGTTCTTTCTCTCCATGTTTTTAATCAATTATTCCGATGTTAATATTAAATCAAGGCGACAGAGCATGCAATTGAGGATTTTGTATTCCTATGTATCTGTCGATGTGAGCTTTACATCTCGGGACGTTTGATCTGTTCTGGGCGTTGAGCACATTCTTATTGTTATGAAAACCTGCGAGTGAATGTAAAGATATCTGACGGTACACCTCACACACTTGCATATTTTTGCACTGGTATTAGCTCTTTATACCACTGAGTATATTACATGTCTGCCAATCAGCCTTTTCGCCTCATTTTTTTATTTCGTCTGTAGTTCGATCTCCATTTCCAGCTGTTTCTTTTTCTCTCTCTCAAATCTAATCAAACTCAAAGCCTCGCTGATCTCAGGCAGATAAATGGGAAGGTAGGAGGGAGAAGAAGGAGAGGAGAAAGCTCAAGAAAACATGGGAAATAAAAAAGCTACGTTATCTGTGGTATTAAACTCTTCCAAATAACACAAAGTTAACCTATATATTTCACACATTACGAAATGTACTCTTATACAGCCACAAATAAATATAGACAACATGTACTCAGGCATAGATAGTCGTGAATTCATAGCATTATACAAGGCGTTTGAAAAAAGTGTAAAAGAAAAAAATAAGGCAGATTGTCCTTGTTCAGTAATAAAAGGCAGGACAAAGATTGAATGAGAGAGTGTAGATGTAGATGATGGTTCCCTATGAAGAACACAAATTGAACGATATTCAATGTTTAAATTAAAGTAAATGCTATGATCTATTCTTGAAAGGTAGAAATACCATCCAGCAGGTCTATCTGACTTTTCGACTTTTCTGGTGTAAAGCAAAACAAGAAGAGTAAAGCACACAACTAAACGTGCAGCCAAGATCTCTTCGGATGGCTAAAAGGCATAGAATACAAAATGAAAGTGAAAACACACAACTTTACTACTAGTTGTACTCAAATGCAACATAATCAATTTTATATGAACACTCACTTATGCAAACATGGGTAAACTTGCAAACACAAATAGACTAACATAATTATGAATAAAGAAAACATTGAAACTGTGCATTGACAGGGTTCCCATACACAAAATTATGTTTGAGATTCTCAAAACACATTCGTACACACAAGCGAACACACAAACAAAAACATTTGTTCACAATACGAATAAATTATACACTTACAAATATACGTAGAAAAGCGACCAAAACCATACACACAAGTACAATACACTCGTCATAATAGGCAAAAACTTGATATATATATACAAACATACACATACAATCAAGCAAGCACGTATACACGCCAATATATATTATCCTAGTAAATATATGCAAAAAAAGATTACGCAGGCTCATACATTCATAAATATATTCGTGTAGAAACACATTCAGCTATAAGCACACATCGAGAAACAACACACCAATGGGCCGATGCCAACCGTGCAGGTTAGCGATGCTGTTATATTCTGTGCACACTTCTAGATAACACAGATAGTTATCGAAGGAGATGGGATGAGACAGAGGGAATAAACAAAAGTGAACAAATCAAACACAGAAAAAGCATAACAGAACACAGACAAAACCTTCGGGGGTGGGGGAGGGGCAATGCTGCCTCCATCACTAAAATCACCAAGACACCGGATCAAGCAGAGATTTTCAAAAAGAAAAGTATCACACATTTGCACAATAACTGTAATTTGTAGAGCTAACAATCTCTCTCGCTCTCTCTCTCTCTCTCTCTATCTATCTATCTATCTATCTATCTATCTATCTATCTACCTATCTGTCTATCTATCTATCTATCTATCTATCTAT
>JBCEWB010079765.1:18611-29159 GCA_039654565.1 Peronia peronii | reverse complement strand
CAACTGTGAAAGTTTCATGCTTTCTTCATTAATTTGCACGATTCGAGGTTTTTGTGTTCCTAACTGACTCTACTACAAGTCAGGTAGACAAAAACAAAGTTGATCACTAGTTAGCATAATTACAGTTTAGATGAGAGGAATGAAAGTTCAAATCCCATTTGATGAAGTCATAACAGAGATATGTGATCATAATTACAATCTTAATTTAGTATCAAATTGTGAAACTGCTGGGTGATCATTTAATTACCTATGCCTTTCTTCTGATATTTTAAACTTTTGCTGACATTTTATGACACTAATTGTGCTCATGGTAAACATAAAATAAAATAATAACATAAAATATTAGAATTAATGTTTAACAATTTATAATTTAACACTAGAATTGAGATCACACGACAAGTTACCAAAGACTAGAATTAACTGTGAAAATACATCTAATCTCATAAAGGATTTATACTATCTGATTCCCATCCACCTAGCCAAGCCATAGAACATAGCAATAGAGCCCAGCACAGGTAGAGGGATGGGCAGGAAGAAAGGTGATAAATCTCAAGGCAGTGAATGGGAGACACCAGCTCTGTGACAGGTCTCTATTCAACTGAAGTATGGACACAGCTTTTGTGGGTTGGAAATTTGTAGGGTGCTGGCTGATTGGAGGGCAGGAGGAGGGGGAGGGGCCAGAAAGAAGGATGAATCTATTTTTCTAAATACAGGTACATAAGCATAGTACATGATTTGGGCTCTCTCTTTTTGTTTTGTTTGTTTGTATTGGGGTTTAATGCCTCATCAGTAGGATTACGGCTATATTGTGTCAAACACGGTTAGATAGTTTTACACGTTATTTTACCAAATTGACAAGCTCTTTATCTATAATGATACATTACGTGGGGGTAAAATACAAACAAAATATAATAATTAACTTACCTGCTCCAGTTAAAAACTGATTCATAATGTATTTGATAAAGTACTGGGCTAATTTTTCCCAAACTCCCGTGCACAGAGGTAAAGATGAACTAAATTGCTATTGTTGGGATCTTTTTCTTTTATTTCTCAAGAGATGAAAAAATCTTGCTCTGTTGTGCTTTAGTGCTGTGTAAATGCAAACTCCTCTTATCATTTCCTCACTAGGACAAGGATAGTGGATGAAAGGGAAAAATTCACATATGATGCTAATGGGACAAGAAGCCACACTCACTGGCAGCTACTGCTCTAAAATGTACCGTAGGTGCAAAAAGTATTTTTCTATCTCGAATTTGTGGAATGCAACTTTGTACTTACCATTAGCTCCCAGTCTGCATCGTTTATTAACACAAGAATGCCTGGTCGCCTGGAGACAATCACAAAAAAATAAACTTATTTTCACAGAGTTTAGCTTACAAGATACAAACACACAAACAAATACTGAAAGAGAGCCAGTTGAACGGATGTGTTTGAGAATAAGACAGAAAATGACTATTCCTTCCTCAGTTCTGTCATCTAATAGATTCAAGTCTTTTCATGAATAATTTTGTACAACTTAAGTATTCATTGTGATATCCAATATGCTTTGGAAAACAAAAGAAATACAACTGACAGACTAGAAAAATCGTGAGCTCAGTTCTTTGGTGCTCCAGCTCCACTTTTAGGCTATTTAGATATATATATATATCTGTCATATGAAAGAAGGATAGTAACTCTACCATATAATGTAATTATTTCACCGATCACTTGCCTAAACAGGTAGATTTTAAACATCATTTTGTCCTATCTCCTATCTGCAAAAACAGTTGTTAAACGAAAAACATCAGTTTTCTCAAAATGTGAAAAATGGAGACAAAGCAACAGAGAACTGAGCTCACGAAATACTGACAATTACATAATTTATCAGCAATAATCACCCACAGCTGCTGCGATAGTTACATGTCTTGTAATTGATCTGAGGAGTTGTTGTTTTCTCAAGGTTTAGTTGAATCACTAAAAGGCTCAGTGAAAGACAAACAAATAATGGTCACAGCTTAAATAAAGATCAGGATTCAAGAGAACTAACATGCAAATAAAGGACACAACAAAATTTGAGTTTTGAAATCAGAATAGTGGAAACTTCTGAACTTCTACATGTACTGATATCTATATCATATGACACCAAATCTACACATTTTCAGGTGTCAGTGGCAATTTTTCAGCAGAAAACATATTAAACTAAAAATCTGAAATGCTGAATTTGCTGATAATATTGGAGAGAAATATTTATTCAGGGATATAATTTTCTGTTGTTCAGCCACCTTTGCTACAGTCAGTTCTGATCCTACCATAGACTTTTTGATCCATCAAACCCTATTACCACACCTTTACACTGCTAAATTTTTACTCTGACCTTTTCGTGACCTATCCCTGCTTTTCCTGATCTTCTGTGACCTATCTGTTCTTATCCTGAGCTCTCTGTTACCTACCCCTACTTACCCTGACCCTTCTGTGATCTCCCCCTATAATTTCTCCATTATCATGGACCCCTTGGGAGCACTGAAAAAAAAATGATAGATACTTACACCGTCTCACCCTGCAGGAAAAGTTCCGATCTCTCTTGTATGATGTTATCTCGGATCCAGACCAAGAGAGACTTCATGTGCCCTGTAATGAAAACAAACAGTTTTTTGTTCACAATATGACAGCCACAATAACTAAGTAATTCACAGTCATAATACTGCATTTCTTAATCAGCAACTTGTTAATTTAATGGAAAACTAATATCATAATCATAGTATATAACCCTAATGTTTACTCTTTAATTTTTGCTGCCTTAACTTCATGTAGTATGATGCTTTCATCAAGATGTTTTTGCCCCTTTTCAAACATCAATGGTCTTTTTCTTTTAGCCAGCTAAGCTACTTTCCTTGGCCAAATGCAAGAGGTACAATGAAAATACAAAACTGATTAAAGAAAAAGCAAAAGAAGACTTTTCCTTCTGCTGAAACGTGAAGTAAAAAACAAACAAAACAAGAAAGTCATCATGATGAGAAAGATAATCTGACGTGAAATTACACCATGGGTACTTGTGTTTCCTGGCCCAACATCGGGCTCTTGGATAGATTTTCAATTCAGGAGTGCTTTCTTAGGAAGGTAACTTATAGGCAAAAAATTCTGTTTCACAGCAGAGGGTTCTTAGCTGAAGACCACAGTACTGTTTATACATGTATGTGGCAAAGGAAATAATTTGACTGACAGTCAAAATGGCTCATCAGAATATAGCATGACAAAAAAAAAAAAAAAAAAAGAGAGGCAAATTGTCTCTGAATTACATAGTATTGCACTCCCTTTCTTTCTGGAATACTTTGCTATCTTTTTGAAATAATTTGAATGCTCAATAGAAAATATTATATGCTGTGTGGCGAACAAATTGAAAGACACATATGATTAGATCTTATTGTGGGCAGATATAATGTTCATTCATAAAAAAAAGAAGAGTCAACCTGAGGCAAAACTGATATTTACAATTTCCATCTCAATCTTTCAGCCTTTCAGCCACTTAGCAAAAACTTTGGTTGATTCTGCTACCAAATATCAAAACATGCACTGATTCAAGTTTAGGCAGAAATAAAGTGATACATACTTTAATTTGAAAAATGAAATGAAAGCATACTATGGAGACAAGAACAGGACACTGATCAATCTCAGGGAGTCATTACAAATAAATGTCTTGTGCCCAGGGCCAATGACTCGGAAGTCATGCGAGCGATTTCAAGCTGCAGCCATTTTTAACTATTTTCCAACTCAGATATCCAATCCCCTCCACCCTCCCCACACCCCAAAGAAAATGTAACCCTTTTAAGCTGGAAAAAAAAACCCATTGACATCTGAGTTGGAAAACAGTCAAAAACAGTCATAGGTCAAAATCCCCGATGTGACTTCCACTTATTTGCCCTAGGTGCAAAACAAACAAATAAGTTGAAATCCTCACATTTCTTGTCCTGAGAAGGCAACTCAACATTGTGTTTCTTCACATTGCCACATAAAAGCTCAGCTCCGCCGCTAAAAAAAAAAAAAAATTAAAAATTGCAGGCTAACTTTCAGAATTTACTTTTAAATACAAAATAGATCAGATTTAATAAACAACGATGATTTTAATACACTGCCGTTGTGATGGACTTGTCAGATTTAATCTGCTTATGATTTAAGAAAAAAAAAAATTGATATCAATCAAAGATCTACATTGGTGATATGATATGGTAGGTGTCTAGATATAAATGTAATATTTTGGCAATGTGTGCGCCATCTCACTGCTGATGCAACCAACCATTCTGAGGTCTTCTGGAACTATTGTTCTCTTGATTTCCAAATTTGAATGATAAAATCAAAATTTGTCTAGGCTGTAGGAGCATCAACACTTAACTGGATCAGATCTACAGCTAGTCCTCAATGATACAGAGACTACATGTGGGTCTAGATGTTCATTGTAGTCTAGGTCTGTTTGTTTGTTTGTGTTGGGGTTTAACGGCGCATCAGCACAATTACGACTATATTGTACCTAGCACAGCGCGATACGTTTACACATCAAGAAGACAGAGGAAAGAGAGCAGGACAGAAGACAAGAGTAAGGAGAGAGAGAACAGATGTCAGATGGAATGTCCAGGATGGCATTCCATGGGAAACATCTCACCGATGGTGGGCTTTCACCACCTGCAGGTGGAGAAAGATGCCCTGGGCCCCCGTGGGGGAAGTCTAGATCATTATTATCTAGATCTAGACCAAGGAGCTTACATACTGTTATGGGAGTGTGGATTAATGAAGTCATCTAAACAAAGTACCCTGCATCTTGTGTGCCAACACTGGGCGGCTGTGCACCACAGCCATGAGAACTAGACCTAGTGTTTCTATGTTAGCGTCCTTTACTACACATTGAGTATAGTCAGATCAAAGTAAATCATGTAAGGAAACGGTTTCATGACTATTATTTTTTTTCGCTATCATTGTTAATGGATAATTTTATAATAAACAAAGATACAATAAACAAATTTGCAGTTCAATAGTGAGAGAAAGAGAGAAGGGAGAAAGAGAGAGAGAGGGGGAAGAGAGACAGCGAGAAAGAAAGAAAGAGAGAGAGGGATTTCTTTAAAATTTTACTTACAGGTCTACTGATGATGACAGATTACTGTCTTTGTGAGTTTGTGGCGTTGTGTGCCCGCATCTTTGAGAATACAGCGGTCAGAGATCAATCTCTTGTGGTGGTGATACCTAGGGCAGAAAGGCTTTTAGCTTCTGTGATTATTTGGTGGACATGGCTGTCTTCTATCTCAATGTGCTGTGCATGTTTGTCATGTGCCTGTATTTGTCTGACAGGACCTGAGACCCATCTACTGCCTAAGACATGACTGACATTCTGGCTGAGGTATAGTGTCACTGCTTGTACAGGACCTTTAGGACCTGTGAGGTTTTGGTGGATCACTTTGTCACACTCACTGATGATTTTAAATTTATCAGAAAAATGCAAACCGCCACTGTTTTTACGGTGTGTGAATAACATCTAAGGACTGTGCTTTTCAATGTCCACCGAAGAAGAGAAAGCAACTTGGCATTTCACACACTTGATCTGCCCTGAAAAAGTTTTTATCACAAAACCGCTGATGAAATGCAATGTATGCTGATGATATTCACTGGATGAAGTGAAGGCCTCAACAGAAGTTTTCTACGCAGGATCAAGTTGGTCCATAATGCTCTGATTCTTGTTCTAGTAACCTGTTCTCAATGTCATATGTTGTGATGCAATTTGCAGTCTTTGGGGGAAGCGCACCATTTTTAACAGGGAGAGCTCTCAAGGCCCATTTAAATTGAAGTGGTGTGAAGTCAATGTTCCAACCATGATGATGGCGAATTCTGACTAAAAATGTTTCAAGGTGATTCCGTGATAATCTGTATGTTAGAACGTAATGATAGTGATATCTTTCAAGCAACAATTTGACGACGTCATGAGTAGACTCCAGCAGTAAAATCCTATAAAGCCAGTCTTCCTTCTTCCATCCATTTTTAAGCTGTTTGCCATGTTCATGCCTAAGTGCTGTAAAAAGACTTCCCCCATGTTTTGCTCTATCATTCTCATATTGTTATGCGTCATAGGATTTTTTTTTAACCCTTTAGCAAATGAATTTGATGAGTTCATCATCATCATCATCACTCTCGTAGACCAGTTGTCCTTTGGGGCACCTCTGAAGATCTAACAACCAGCTTCCTCCATTCCTCCTTGTTCTCTGCCTTTCTCAAGGTGTCCTTGAGCTCCAGACCCTCTCGTATGTTGTCATCCCATCTCTTCTTTTGTCTGTCTCTTCTCCTTCCTCCTGAAATGGTACCCTGCAAGATTGTCTTTGCAAGGCCTGAAGATTGTGTGGCATGGCCATACCACACCAGTTTACGGCGATTTACTATAGCTAGAAGATTGGAATATGGCCCAATTTCATTTTGAATTTGTCTCTTAACTTCTTCATTCGTAATACGATCTCTGAATGTGATGCCGAGAATTTTGCGGAAGCATCTCATTTCCATAGCCTTAATTCTCCTCTCCGTCTCTGGTGTGAGAGTCCCAGTTTCATATGCATAAAGGAAGATGGGAATAACCAAGGAACGTATTAGTCTGATTTTTGAGCTGACAGCGATGTTTCTATTGTTCCATATGGTTTTAAGTTTTGACACTGCGGCTGTAGTCTGAGTTATTCTAGAGAGAATTTCAGGCTTTGATCCCTCATCTGACCCAACTGATCCAAGGTATTTGAATTCGGAGACACTTTCTAGTTCTTGATTGTTGACCGTTATATTAGGTGTGAAAATATTGCTGTTGTTGGTCATTATCTATGTTTTCTCAGGGTTAATTTCCATGCCATAATCAGTAGAGGATTTTCCCAGTCGGTCCACTAGGTCTCTTGAGTTCTTGTTCTGTCCCAGCGAGGCCGTCTATATCGTCTGCAAAACAGCAATTAGTGATCGTTCTACCTCCAATGCTAACTGAGCCCTCATGATTTTGAAGTGCCTCTGACATGATTCTTTCTAGAAAGATGTTGAATAAAGTGGGGGAGAGAAGACAGCCCTGGCAACTGTCGTCCGAAATCATTTTCCCAATATTGTTGTTGTAGGACACTGCGCTGTTGGCTTTGTTGTAAAGGTTCTCTATTACTGTGATTAAATTTGCATTATCTTCTATCAGATGACATGCATCAAAACAAAATTTTTCTTTGGTCGCAGCATTTTCAAAAAAGTTCTGACAATCGGAAGAACCTGACTGATGACATCCTAATCCTGTTGCAGTAACTTGGTTGGTAAAGTTATCGTCACAAACAACAGTAAGAACAGAATGTCCAGCTTCAGTCACTAATGTGATCTTGTCCCAAACTATCGGGGCTTAACTTTGGGCACTGCCCTTGTCAATAAAAGAGTAATCAATGAGTAATTTAACACATTTTTTCAACCCTCCCACCATCACCACAAAACATGTTGTTGTGCAAGGGTATCTTCACATTCACATCCTGTCTAAAGATGTCCATAATTTACTGAGCTCACACAACTCTGCATTCCTGCGTTAGACTGCAAGTTTTTTTCAAGTGCAACAGAGTCAAACATAATGACTACTTTTTTCCGTTCCACACTCATTTATTTTTTTAGTGCTTCTAATACCTCAGTCAAAATTCTGGACTGCAGTTTCTAGATGAAACCCGTTGACGAAGTGTTGAGGGATGTGGCACTACTATAAACTTTCTTACATGATCGTATGCTTGTCTGCTACAATAATGTAAGATGACTGCAAAATTTTTCAATGCGTCTATGTTCCTTCCTTCGTTGCCGTAACTTCATTTTCTGTTAAAGTGAGTGTATCTTTGTCAAAACTGAGCTACAGCGAATTGTGCATCTCTGAGGAAATTAGTCTCAAGCCCTCCATTTCTTCAAAGATTTTTATTATTGTTGCATCCCGTCTCTTCAACTTTTGTCGCAGAGCTTTGATTATTTTGTCTTTTTCACTTATGGTCGCTTTTGCTTTTGCAAGAGCTTCTTTTAGATTCTTCAGCTCAGTTTCTACATCCAGGGTAGGACAAGTATAAGAATGATCCAGCACTTTTGCAGTTTTTGCGGTTTGTTCTTTGTTTTGATCATTACCATTAGACATTTCCGTCATCTCAAATGGGTGTTTCTTAGGCGATCTCTGAAATGTTTTCTCCACTGGGTGTTTGTGTGGGGGGCAAGAAAGATCCAGCACTTCTGCAGTTTTTGACGTTTGCTCTTTGTCTTGATCATTATCATTCTTGGGCATATTATTATCATACTCAAGTGTATTATTATCATTCTTAGGCCTTTCCATTATCTCAAATGGGCGTTTCTTAGATGATGTCCGAGATGTTTTCTCCATTGGTTGTTTGTGCGAGGGGTGAGAAAGATCCAGCACTTTTGCTGTTTGTTCTCTGTCTTGATCATTGTCATTCTTAGGTGTATTATTATCATTCTTAGGCGTTTTCATTATCTCAAAGAGGCGTTTCTTAGGCGATGTCTGAGATGTTTTCTCTACTGGTTGTTTGTGCGGGGGGTGAGAAAGATCCAGCACTTTTGCAGTTTTTGCTGCTTGTTCATTGTTTTGATCACTATTATTCTTAGGCGTTTCCGTCTTCTCAAAGGGACGTTTCTGAGGTTTCCGAGATGATTTCTCCACTGGTCGTTTGTACGGGGGGTGAGAAGGAAATATAGATGGAACTGCAGTGTTGCGCAGAACTTTCCTTTGAGTATCAAGCTCATAATCTCCAGGGAGAAAATGATCACTGCAAACTCTGGATGACTTTGAAGGCTTCCAGGGTTTTCCGTTTGTGTCTTGGCGAGAGACTAGATTGACCCAATTTTGCAATCTTTCAGGATCAGAGAAAGGAAACCTGAATAAGATATATATAAAACAAATTAACAGTACCTGATTTATAGTTAATTCTGTCTTCAAACTTACTGAAAATACTACAAACATATATATTCAAGATTAATCTTATTCTATGTCAAATGAAACCTGAATTTTTATTGTAGCATAAATTCTGTGTACCACATATATCTCCAGTCTGTATCATTAATTAACCAATGAAAATCAATTTTCAGCATACATTGTCATCTATTCAGTCTGGCTTAATCTGTTCAGTAAAGAAAAAGTTTTGAGTGACATTGCTCTCATTCAGTCCTCTAATAGTTTTCTTTTCTTCTTTTATTTCCTTTTCATATATATACAGTTGCAGTCTACAGAATGCATGTTTTCTCCTCTATGTGACTACTGACGGAGCTACTGTGTTCATACTGTAAGATGGTTTAGTAACAATGAATATTTTACAATCTAAGTTAATGTTGTAGACCCTAACAGTAATTGATATCTTTCTTTAGGGCTACTGAAAGCCAAACAACAGAGGTATTGGCCATCTTAAGTCAATCATTGTGATTACTTACATGTGGAAACTCCGAGCAGCATCTCTGTGACGTCGGTTTGCACAACCAATAACAGAACATGTCTGCACCATCTTTCTTTGCTTTAACTTTGGTAAAGCATGGAATGAAAATGACTAGACACTAGACTGTGCCTGACCTAGATCTACACCAAGAACAGACTATAACAGACTTAATATTGTGAGATAATGACAGTGTGTGTTTCGTATGGGTTGAAATAATGAACAGGTAGTAGCAATAACAACGGGCAAGCGCGTGAGGGGGCTATCGCGTTAACTAATCCATATTCGGCAAGCGTGACATCTAGAAGACTAGATCTATCATCAGCCTGCTCCTGATCAGTGTAAGCTCCTTGATCTAGATTATATCTAGCTGTAAATTGAACTCAATTACCTGAATTCAATAGTTACTGGTAGTGTCATTTCTTAAATTTAAATATAACTGAATTCTATGAGATATTAGTGAAACACAGCGGTTTGCAAAAATAAAATGAGACTCCTCGCAGAGCGAAGCAAATATTTGACTTGAGGAAGTTTGTCACTAGGATAGTGTCCCTTCGATACTCTCCCACTTATGAGATTAGTTTGGGTTACTGCAGCGTCAAAATGGCTTCGAAGCAACCAATGTCGCGAGGCTCTTCTAGTAGCACAAGATGTAAAAGAGAAATAATGCGCCCCATCATTTCTTCCGATGTTATGGGCAATAGAAATGTCGAAGTTGTGCCAGTGGGTGCATGGGTTGAACCAGCAGATGATAATATCCAACCAGATGCTGTGGTAAGTATGGTAGAATCTAGATCTACTTCAAAGAATCAAACGTCGTATCTGTCATGTCCAGGCTTGCCCTTTGTTTGAATGTCTCACAGAAAAGAACGGCCAGAGGTGTTATTATTTTGTCATTATTTTTTTTTACTGGGGTTAAAGTAGATAACATGAAGTGTGTGTTTACTTCATACTTGGTTTGTTAACTAACTCTGTTATTTGCCATGGTGGATTAGTGCCATACCCACTTCATACTTGGTTTGTTAACCAACTCTGTTATTGTCATGGTGAATTGGTGCCATTGCACCCACTTCATACTTGGTTTGTTAACCAACTCTGTTATTTGTCATGGTGGATTGGTGCCATTGCA